>MU158879.1:296496-312079 GCA_015888305.1 Antheraea pernyi | reverse complement strand
TTGTCATGCCGGCCTGCGAAAAGCTGGATATGCACATGCTGATCCCAAAACGCGACCCGCAAAAGCGAATCACTATGACGGGCTTTTTCGCCATATACATGGTGGTTGCAACCCAGTCAGGCCGTAAAACCCTACCACCCCGCTTTCGCCATTGCCTCGTTCTTTATTCAGCAGGGTGCACCGCGTGCAGGTGAGGTTGGCTTGGATGTCTCAAGTCTTAGATGTTATTTAACAACCCTTACACCCCATATCTATACTAATATTATAAAGAGGTAGAGTTTGTGAGTTTGTGACGTTGTAAGGGGTAATCTCAGGAACTACTGGTCCGATTTGGAAAATTCTTTCAGTGTTATATAGCTCATTTATCAGGGAAGGTTATGGGCTTATATGGGTAAAGGTTATATCATCACGTTATGACGGAGCAGCAATGAAGAATGTTGCAAAATCGGGGTATTTTTTCCTTTTCAGAGTTTCCGCTGCGTTTTAGCGCAAAATAACCATTCCACGCGTACGTATTACCGCCCAACGAAGTGGGCACGTGTCAGCTAGTGCGAAATATTTCGTTTAGTTGCTAAATACAACAAATTGCATTTATTCAGTACGGTACCAAATTTACCAGAATGTTCTTTATACTGTGTGTACCAGGCATGCGTGTCTCAATAATTCTTATGTGTATTTTGTGTCGGGAAAATTTTTGAACTATTTCAGTTCGATACGGGTAAAAAAAGAAAAAACCCATCCACTTTTTATGTGTAAGCGTGTGAGCGTGCACGTGTGTGGAGGTGATATGTGTAGCGTTGTTGCAGTGATGTATTGGTGTGTCACTGTATCGCGCGAGCAGCGTACTCAAGGGCTCCACGCCGAGGGATCGGACATAGTGTCGGAAAACGACATCTTGCCTTTTATTGGCCGAACTCTCTAATAAGGTGGCGCTAATGTCAATGTTCCGGTTGCATATCGGATGTGGTAAAGTTTGTGACGTTGTAGGGGGTAATCTCTGGATCTGCTAAACCGATTTTGAAAATTCTTTTACCAATAGAAAGCCACGTTATTTGTGAGTGTCATAAGCTATATATTAACCTGAAAAAGATACTTTTTTTGGTAGTCGGATTAACAAAGTCAGAGAAAGACTATCGAACGAAAACGTTTCTTATGAATGCTGCCTTAACGATGAGATATATATAATTGAGTTCTAGAGCAAAGTTGTAGAGTTTTATGCCTACATAAAAGCCAGCGACAGCATATGTCTAACTTCAAAGTATTTTTTATTATCAGGGCGGGACAACGTCCGCCGTGCCGGCTAGTATTACATAGTTCATCTTGACATTTGTAATTGATATATTTTATTATATTTTTATACTAGCGGGCCCGGCAGACGTTGTCCCGCCCTGATTATGAAAAAATCCTTGACAAATTATATACTAAATTGTTCCTCATCAATCACTCTTATCCACCGGTGAAAACCGCATGACAATGCGTTCAGTAGTTTTTGAGTTTATCGCGAACAGACAGACGGACAGACGCGGTGGGGGACTTTGTTTTATACTATGTATTTGGTTAAAGAAAAGAGTGATTTTATTCAGGGTTTTTCTATTTCTTTATTAATAATTTTACTTGTTTTTAAAATACTAATATTATATCTAAGAAAAGTATAAAGAAGTTTAATAGTTTAAAAAAAATTGTAGTTCTACATTATGTAACAAATTACAGGTGATATATTTAACACAGTTTTTCCTATACTCAACAGAAGATTCGACGAATTAAATACATATTTTATTATCTTTCTCTCTCTATATATAGAAGAATAACTGACTGTCTGGCATATCCAGGGACAGCCCAAACTATTGGAAACTAGGACCATGAAAATATGTGAGCGGGTTCCCTTCACAAAGGATTAATGGAAATCCAACTCCTAAGTTAGTAAATGGGAAGTAAAACTTCTTTAGGCGCGGCTAGGAGGTAACTGAACGACAATGCAACGGAAGTCCGTTACGTCAATATGGCGGCACGTTTCCGTACCATCCGGTTTTTAAATATTTTGTCAATAAATCGTTTATATACAAATCAGTGAACATTTTTTTAACAAAAAAAAAAATAAAACTAAATGCCGGTTTGTGTATATACATATATCGATGTATACCAAGTGACCGTTTAAAGGTTAACACCCTTCGCTCCTTTGGAATGTCATGGTCACATTTAACATATAAAATAAAAGTATCAAAACAAATACCAATAAACATCAAAGAGAACCTTAGTTAAAGTTTGTTCTAAAACTTTGAAAAGTACGGGAACGATACTTTTAAACGTAAAAAAATCACACCTAGGTTAAATGAACAACATTAAAGGGCGCTTGTCAAGGTTAATTATTACGTAACCGCTTATCTTCGAAATGTGATAAGATCGAACAAAGAGAAAACGGGGCGCGGGTCAATGTGCGGGACTGCGCATCACGATGTGATTAATCTCTTTCCTTATTATTACACCAGTTCGTTTCTGCGTAATGGTTTACACCTGATGCTGAATGTATATCATACCTTTCACGAGATAATAAGGTAAATTAATATTAAGCACCTATTTTTTTATTGATTTAGAGCCAGAAACGACTAATAATTGTCCTGTAAAAAAATTGCCCACGTCTAACCTAACACCCGGTATATTTATTTATTTATCCATTTTTCTTCTGTTTTCTCTATATACAAAACTTTTAGATCGATAACAATACCGCTGTTTAGATGGAAGAAAATGCCTTATGTCATTAAGCTCTCCAGTGTACACACTAAAAGTGTAATTAACACCACAGTACACACTAAAGTAATCATTCATTCATTCAAGTTTAAGGCGGTAATTCCTATGGATGGAGTTCGAATACTACTATAAGCCTGAACTTTCAATAAAGAGAAACAATATTGTGAATCATTTAATTGTTGTTGTTTGAAGTTAATTATTATAAAACAACACATACCTATTAACAAGTGCTGCAATCATGTTAAACGTCTCGTTGTAGAGCCCAGTTACGAACGCGTCTAAAGCCTCAGTGCCGGATAACTCTTTTTCATTCGACGGTGACGGCGTCCTGTATAACAATGAGTATAAACAAATGTCAAATCGAAATTTTAAAAAAAAGTCGTGACTGTCATAAGGACAACCGACAGAAGTGAAAAACTAAAAACAATAACTGTGTTCTTTTTTTCTATTTATAAACCAACTACAGTCGGAATTATTTAAATTTCATCATTTTAAATTGAAATTACTAACATTACTTTAACTTTAACATCTATTGGCACTCCGAGCATTAATTATATACATCGTTATATAATTTATTAATAATCAAACACATGGTGTTTGACAAACTCAATACAAAATATCAATATTACATGTACACATGTCGCTATACTTCGTCGCTAGTCTGACGCAAGCGCACTACGTCACAGGCATGTCGAGGTCATCGGTGACGCGAAGACATAAATTTTCCCATACAATTTTTTTTAATAGCTGACCGCGACTATAGCATTTTAAAAAAAAAAAAACAGTTCACAATTCAAAATATCGATTAACTTAACAATACATACAGCCGAATATAGTAACCTCTCCATTTTTTGAATTCGGTTAAACAGATAACAAAAACATTTTTAACATAAAAGTAAAGTTCTTTGTATCGACTTTACTGTGTAATTTTGTATGTGTGTTTTTATTAGAAATCGCCAAAACGTCGTGAGTTGGCGAGGTTATTACACCCACACCTTCCTTCGAGAAGAGGCTTAGACTCTGAACTGGGTCACTTATAGGTTGATTTGACGATAATCTTATACCTCATATTAGAATTCGTCTGAGGTGATGTGGGTACAGTCGCGAACACAGCTCGTGCCAGCTCCTCCACGCCGACACCCAGCAGCCGAGCGGCGCGCTGTCCGCACCCGGTGCTAGCAAACTGGTATTTGACACCGGCACCTGAATTCGCTGAAATTAAAAGTAGCCATTATGGTTTTATACAAAGAACTTTAAAAAACCGGACATTATTCTTAGAATTGTGTTATACTTAACCTTTAAGTATGGACGTCATTTTTTCTTAACACTACTGTAACCAAAGTAGATTTAAATTGAAAACTAACATAATTTTTTAATTTTAAAATTTCTATAATTTTTTAATAAAGGTTGATTATAAAAGTACGTTATTTTATTGCTAAATCCCATAACTTTAATATTCAGTCACCACGTCCACGTCTCCACGTCCATACTTTTAGGTTAAGTAGCGGAGAAGATTGTTTACAGAACGGATTGCCTAAGAAGTTGAAAACTTCTCCAGTAGTGAATCGCATAGCAAAAGATCGCTGACAAGAGGAACAAACGACCTAGCTAAATACGCTGAAATTAAATTTATATAAGCAGCAGAAGACCGTTCGTTGTATTGGACTTTTGGATAGAGGATCAACAGGCGATGCCTTTTGGCCGAATGGATATATATATATATAATTTGATAATGATATAATATAATAATTAATAATGATATAATATGATAATTTGTGATGATCATATAAGAAATCTGCCTGAAAATAATCAAATTTCAACCTTCAATTACTTTTAAACGGTGAGGCTTACAAAAATATGTAACACACCTTTTTTGGAAAAAAATTCAATTTCCTACAAATATATGAGACGAGATATTTTTTTCAAATAGTGAATACCGAGATGTGATTTTTTTTCTAATAATAAGGAAAAAATTAAAAACTATGAGACGGAAGACTTTCCTATTAAAATTAAGAGCTCATACTTGGAGAGAGTTTTTTTGAAGTGTCTACCAACCTAATTCTGAGAGTACTTATAGAATAAAAGAATAGTCGATTTTTTTGGGCCACTCTAATGACTAAGTATACTTTATTCAAATTAAAACATGTATTAGTAAATATTAAAGAAATCATAATGTAGTTAAACATCCTTGTTATAACGGTAGACGGTAGCAAACTCGAGGCGTCTTTATTGACAAGTTTTTTTTTCTTTGTACATACCGAAGGTGTAAGGACTAATTTACTAACGTACAAAGACTTTTAATAGCGCATTAGTTAATTAGCCCTTCCACCATCGATATCCAAATTTATATAATATATACTTCCAGTACTGCAAGAGAATACAATATTTAAAAAATGTTGCTAGTGAATACCACGTTAAAATACTTTTTCATCTCTATAGAATTTGCAACCTACACTAGGAATAATGGTAATTTACATGTATTAACGTAAAATCTGTAACTCACCTTTCACTACTCCAGCCCATCCTAAATGGCATACGGCCGCCATGATCTTCCAAATCGAAGCCTGTTCCTGTTCCGTGACTCCGAGTAGCTGTACTACATTACCGATTTGCCGCACTATTGTTTATTGACCGGTTTATTGTCACAAAGCTATTAAATGGTGGATTAATATCTGAACCATGGTGAGTCTGAAATTGGAACCCCTCTATGCATCCGCTAAAAACGATTTTAAGTATAATAAAATATTTATTATGTAAATGTGTACATTAAAAAGATAAACCTGATCGAGTTTCTTGACGGTTCTTCTTGATGACTGGGTTGTTTCCTAAACAGATATTAGTTTTGACGGTCATAAGTCTTCTTAGGGCTTCGGCTGAATAAAGTATTTTTGATTTGGTGGTAGGGTTTTACAGCCTGACTGGGTGGCAACCACCATGTATATGGCGAAAAAGCCCGTCATAGTGATTCGCTTCTGCGGGTCGCGTTTCGGGATCAGCCTGTGCATATCCAGCTTTTTGCAGGCCGGCATGACAGTGACGACCGGCGATGGACAGTATGTCACTCGGTGGTTGCCATTGTTTTTGGATTGTACTATGCTTACCATCAGGCACAGTGCAGTCACTTTGCCGTGCTACTTTAAAAAAAAAAATGTGTCCTGTCATTATTAGTTGCAGTACAGTTGCATTCAGAATTCAATTTAGTTTTGTTGTTGGTAATTCCATATGATTACTATTTTCATGGATGGGCCCACTTCTTAAAATGTTTTTCTGTGGATGGCGTTGTTTATTACAAATTATTTATTTCTTATGAATATATTCGAAGTCATCGAAATGGAACCAAAGCATGGTGGTCAGGGCTATTTCTAAGCTTGCTCGACTAGTAGCTACCACTCTCTAGTCGAAAAATCTGTCCTCAAGCACCTGTTCGTGTGTTCTGACAGTTACACTCGAGAGCCAGCTCCCTCTGGTTCAGCATCAGACGAAATTGTAGTCAAAAACTAATAACCAATAATACACTATTGAAAAAAAATTGTTCCTATCATCTTATATTGAATGTGTTGAGTATGTTTTTTTTTCCGGACTTTTTTTAATGTTGTGCCGACCCTACTTAAGTGGGATAAGGGTAATGATGATGATGATGATGATGATGAAGTATATCTCATTAGCATCACCAACCCGTACTGATACATTCTGCCCATAAAATTTGCCCACAGCAAGTCGTGACGTTCGATAGAGTCGCGCTGATCGAACGGTTTTTTACCGGTGGAACGTATATTCGATGTCCGTATGTTCGAATCCCGGTACATAACAATAAATTTTTCAAAATTTGCATACATTTACAAAAGTAAATTGGTAACATTATCGGCTGACGGTGAAGGAAACTATCGTGAGGAAACCTGAACCTGTGAAATATTCTAGTAGTACTAGCTATGTATAGTATAGCTATAGAACTGTGGATTTCTAGAAGTTCGAAATCGCCAATACGTCGTGGGCAGACATTGGTGATTATACCCATAGATTGCATCAGGAGGAGACTTGTACCCCTGCACTGGGTCTCTTACAGGCTGATAAGGAGATGAAATGAGGTTCTTCCAAAAAACCCGCTAGTTCACCCCAAAGAATTGTTATAAAAAATAATAATCAATTCTTAATTTACAAATATCAACTAAAACGCGCCCTTGACATCAAATGCTTCTGAATAAAAGGGGTACAAATTCTCCTAAGACTGAAGTAACCTGTTTTAAAATGACAAAATTCATATGACAACCAAAGAAAATAACTTCGCATCCACACAGATGGCAGTAATAATCCTTGAAGAAGATTAAGTTGTCAAGAATAACAAAGAAAAGCAACATGAATTTTATATAATGAGTTATAAGATTTCGTTTACTTACGTGTGCAGAGCTCTGAGAGTGGTGTGTCCTGGCCTGAGGTCTGGTAAGAGTGTCTGAACGGACGCGGAAACTAAAGCACCGCCGCCGTCAAAATCCAAAGATGTGAGAGACACGAAGCGAGACGCGTACGCATTGGATCCGGTGCTGTCGATATATCGATATACTTACGTAGGTAAATAGTTACATTATATGCCCCTTATTACTTACTGACGTCATAAAAACAGTCATTTCCAACTTTCAAAAAGCAACTGTCTAGACAAAATTATCCATTTTCAATTTATTATAAATGATATAAATACTAAAAACATTACCTTCAGAAATATTATCATCAGAAAAAGAAAGGGAATTCTTGCAGGACACCAACGATCGTTTTCCGTAGATTTCATATCGATTATATAATATAGACAAGTCTGCAAATCTTTATCTAATATCTCATAGGTATACTGAATAATAGTTAAGTTTATAGCAAAGAAATTATAAAGGAAATAATTGAAATAAAATAGTTTACATACCGACAAGAGCCGAATAAATGCAGGACGTCAAAAGCGGCGTCTAATCGTTCCGGTGTAAGCTTTGACCCCTGAGCTGGATACGCGTTCGCTAAGTACCAAATACTTTGTCTCATCGCAGATGTTTTGCCCGAACCAGATCTAAAAGACAGTTTTAATATAATTATCCAATTTCGATAGAATTAAGGACTAAACATATTTATAAGTTAAATATTATTTCTTTTTTACAAAGATCAAACCGACTTTAAAAAAATCTAGACTAAAGAACTGCATCAAAAATAATAAAAAAAAACATGCTGGTTATCGTTGAGAAACTCCGTTGTGACTTCGCAGTACAAGTCAGTCCAAAATGTTTTGGATTGACCTACCTCGTTTGGGATTGTTATAAATCTATCAATATCTCAACCACTATACCAGTTGTACTTGATTTCGAGTGAAATTACAGGGGATCATTGAAAGTATTCCCTTCTTAATAAAAAAAATAATTTTCCAAGTCGGTTGTATAAATGACGAAGTTTTGAGGTAACAAACATTTAAAAATCTGCAACCAAATCGAGAACCTCGTCAGACAGACAGACAGACAGACAGACAAAAATTTTAAAAGGGTTATTTTTGGCTTCTATATCGACAACAAAGCCTACCCCCATCAAAATTTTCAAAAAATTTTTAATGTACAGATTTGACCCTGCTACAGTTTTATTATAATATAGAAGATCAAACTTACTTAAAAAAAACTGGATTAAAAATAATTTAAAAAAAGACATGCTGGTTATCGTTGAGAAGTTCCGTTGTAGCTTCGCAGTACAAGTCAGTCCAAAACGTCTAAGACCATAGAGGTACCTACCAACGGACCTCGTTTTGGATTGTTATAAATCTATCAATAGCTCAACCACTATACCAGTTCTACTTGATTTCGAGTGAAATTGAAGGGGATCATTGTAAGTATTCCCTTCTTAATAAAAAAAAAGAAAAAAAAAGTCGGTTGTATAAACGACGAAGTACTGAGGTAACAAACATTTAAAAATCTGCAACCAAATCGAGAACCTCGTCCTTTTTTAAATCGGTTAAAGATACAGGAAACACGGCACTAAGTGCTAAAATAACATAAAATATAGTATCGACGATATTGTAAAGTAATGGCTATGTTAATGTTTTAAAATTTTGAACTATACCTGCCGAGAAAGACGATGGCGCGATCTCGTCGCGATGCGAGCATGCAGCGATGCGCGGACTGAGCTGCAGCGAACACGTGCGGCGGCATGTCATCCGCTCGACAGCCACGGAACATTGTCGCTACCTAAACAAGGAAACGTATAACTAAACCAATAAGTTTTAAAACAAAACTTTTTATTAACATAACGCCCAAAACCTTCAGACTCCTATTTTTTTTAAACTTATACGATATATAAATTTTTTTATTGTTACACGGCAATATGACTACACTGTGCCTGATGGGAAGCACAGTACAATCCAAAAACAATGGCGACCACCGAGTGACACACTGTCCATCGCCGGTCGCCGCTTTCTTGACGGCCTGCGAAAAGCTGCATATGCACAGACTGATCCCGAAACGCGACCCGCAGAAGCGAATCACTACGACGGGCTTTTTCGCCATATACATGGTGGTTGCGACCCAGTCAGGCTGTGAAACCCTACCACCCCGCTTTCGCCATTGCCTCGTTCGTTATTCAGCAGGGTGCACCACGTGCAGGTGAGGTTGGCTTTGGTGTCTCAAGTCTTATGATGTTATTCGACACCCCTTACACCCCAAGAAGTTTTAAAAAAATCATGGAAGTTAAAGGATGTTTTCACAAAAAGGCTCAATTAAGCATATGAGTCGTTACATTTCAAAACCAGCTAAATCCAATTTTTAATCGCTCATATAAAATATTTGATTTTTTAAAGATTTCCAATTTTTACACACCGAAAACGAAGTTCAAATTTTGTCATTATCTTTAGTTTTTTTTTTATGATCTTCATATTTTGAATGTGCAAAATTTTAAGATCTTGAAAAATAACGTAAAATATTAGAAACAACTAAAATTGAATTTAGCTCCATTTGCAATGTAACAGCACATATAGAGAGTAGAGACATTTGTCAAATTCGATTCATGTCTGCGATATTTTTAATAGTTTTAAAACAATACAAACGTTTTGAAGCACTTTGAAATGAACTCGCAATAAAACTATACTAAAATATCACCATATAATTGAGAGATTATATTTCGTATAACATTGTTATACTCAAACTCTTATATTATTTTGATCAAAGGTAGTATGGAACACCATAACTAAATTTATGAATTCACACGAAAAGTTCATATCTTTCTATTCAAGGGTAATTTTCTATTCTATAGTATAAGATTTTTCACGACAGAAAACTAACCAAGCCATTTTTTATATATCCAGATATAATCCAAATTAGAGAATGCTTCTCAAAAAAATGAATACTTAGACAAATTACCGTTCTAATACATACACGTATTCTTGAAATTTTACTAATATGCTACCACCCCGCTTTCGCCATTGCCTCGTTCGTTATTCAGCAAGGTGCACCACGTGCAGGTGAGGTTGGCTTGGGTGTCTCAAGTCTTATGATGTTATTCGACACCCCTTGCACTACAAGAAGTTAAAGTTGTCCCAAAAATTTCATGGAAGGAGATATTAAGCACATGAGTCGTTACATTTAAAAACCAGCTAAATCCAATTTTAATCGTTACTATAATTTTTTTTTTTTATTATTCCAGTTTTTACACTCCGAGAACGAAGTTCAAAATTTGCCATTCATGAAGTTTTTAGTTTTTTTTATGATCTTCATATTTCGAATGTATAAAATTTTAAGATCTTGAAAAATAACGTAAAATATTAGGAACAACCAAAATTGAATTTAGCTCCTTTTGCAATATAACAGCACATATAGAGAATAGAGACATTTGTTAAATTCGATTCATGTCTGCGATATTTTTAATAGATTTAAAACAATACAAACGTTTTGTATCACTTTGAAATAAACTCGCAATAAAATTATACTAAAATATCGCCATATAATTAAGTGACTATATTTCGTATAACATTGTTATACTCAAAATATTTTGAACAAAGGTACTATGGAATATACACCATAACAAAATTTATGAATTCACACGAAATCTTCCTACCTTTCCATTCATCTTTTCTATTCTATAGTATAAGATTTTTCACGACAGAAAACTAACCGAGCCATTTTTTATATATCAAGATATAAGCCAAATTAGAAAATGCTTCTTACAAAATGAATACTTAAACAAATCACCGTTTTAATACATACACGTATTCTAGAAAATTTATTAATATGTTGCTCAGTGTAGTTAGTTCCCCTTTTCTAAATCAAGAAAGACATAGAACTATTCTTATAAATGTTTCTTTTTTTGGCGTTAAATTTCTTCCGAAAATGAATGAGACTACAATGAGTTGATGTGCGTGATGTAATAACAAGGCCTGTATACAACCACGACATAATATTTGAAAATAATTTAATTAATGTCTTTTGCTAAACATTTTAAAGAACTTAACGTAAATCTGTGTATACATTTAAGACACTGGTCATATAAAACACAAAATACAATCTCAAAGTAGATAATTAAGGTTCAGAGGGTACCTACCTACCTATTGTTAAGCATATTTCTGTATATGAATGTAATATATATATATATATATATCTTTACCTTTTCGGTGTAAATGGGAGAGGTGCGTTTAGGGGGTCCCAATACGAGTAGCGCATGACCTGCGCGGGCGTGAGGCAGACCCGCAGCGTAACGCGAACGGAGTATATACAATGCACCGCATTCGTTTAAACACCGCAACGAGGCAATGTCTTCGCAACGTTCGAACTGCATTGGATTTGCCTGAAAAATTAAAAGGTATTAAGAGATAGATATAATAAAAACTTAGTAAATTAATGATAAATTAAGAACGTCATGTTAGTATCTGTTATATGTACATTTCTATAGAGTCCGTTGAATCTTTTGTTACAAATATATTTTTAATCTGCGTACAAAATTTAATCTATATTATTTACACGTTATATGTAAAATAGCTTACAATATCAATGAACGATATCATTGTAAACTGGCTGCTCGAACCGACTTGGTACGGTTGTGCTAATGAATAAAATGAGATCAAACCTTTTTTTCACGGTAACGCCACAGATTAAATAAAATTATAACTGAGTAACTGAATGGTAGGTAATCTGTCAATTGTGTCAATATCTTTGGGGATCTCTCTATCATTCACTCATTTTTTAATATGGAGATTTTTTAACCGGAATTCTTCAATTTTTCAAAAATTTCTTTCATCCAAACATTATCGTGGCAATCGTAAATACAACAAAAAGAATTAGCTAATAGGTGCCAGCCGTTCTGAAGTAATATTCTTACATACATTCGGCAATTGATTTTTTGAACAGGACTGTGCTTGTTACCGGGTACAAAAAAAAGTATGAACTTACTTTTTCCAAATCGTCTTCATCGACGGTAAGCAGTTCACCTGTCTGCAGTACCCTGACTTTCGCTCTGCCAGCGTCCGCGTCTCCTTCTCGTACCACAGCGGTGAAGCCACCTCGATGAGCGAGCCACATGTGACTGGTTTGAAGCCATTCTTTTTCGCAAGCCAATTGCTCTTCGGACTTCGCCTGTAAATAAATAGAATTAAATTAATTATAAGAATTAATCTGTGGACTATCCAAAACCAAACGAATGTAGACCTCATGAGGAACAAATCAACAGACTGTCGGTGGCATAACATTAAAAAATACCTGATATATTACAACACTTAATAAACTTACTTATTTAAAACTTGGTACGAACTTTTTTTTACTAAACCATGAATTAAAAATTACATTAGCGATGTCTTGAAATAAACTAAAATAAAAACATAATCTGTCATTTTGAGTTCGGGGTCTTAAAAAACAGCCGAACAGTTTTTTTTTTTCGAACTGAATACGCTATTCCCCTAGTATGTGGCCTTAACAGCTTCACCAGACTACAATCCGAGCAGTTAAATTAAATTTACTTCGTTTAGTAAATAATACTGCTTAAACCGAAAATTGGCGGTGTCTACTTTTAAATTTATTTGGATAAATGGCATCATGACGCGTTAAATTACATATTATATTTACCAATAAGAAACCCGTTCTCAAATCACTAATTACTGTACGAAAACCAATGAAAAATAACGCAAAAAATCAATTTTTTTTAATACCTTGTAAAGAGAGTTGAATTAACTTGCGTGGTGTTATTTGTAAAGGCGACGATTTGTATGTACGCAATAGAATTAATTTTAGATTAAATATTAATAACAACAAAACTAAGGCTGAAAATAATAACTCGAGATAAATTATTATACTCTACACTTCTACGTTTTATCTTTAAAACGCATTATATATGGACAATGTGGACAAAAAATAAAATCCGGTTTCAAAGCTTTTGATAATAATTTATATTCTGCATAATTGATTGCGAACCGATGATGGTGACAATCATAATAAATTTTAGAGGCTATTTATGAAATTGCTATTCTTATATAAATTATAATGATTTTATTATGAACGAATATAACAATTTTAAAAGAGTGTACAACACCATTTTTTTTTAATTAAGTTATGTCATTAATTTACAGTTCATTTTATTATTTAGATGAATATTCCTATTTTCGTACTAACTACGCTATTGACCTAGCAAGGTCTTAACAGCTTCACCGGACTACTAAGGCGAGCGCTTAAGGCACTCAGCCGATTTTATTTGACAACTATATCAAGGGTGCGGAGCATACCTCGGCTTGGGGTGTTGCCTGATACATGCGATTCGCAACCTATTTGAGCTAACCTAAGTTAAGCTAATTATTCATACATATATGAGTTGTTGAAACATATATGTGTACCAGTCATACGTACCGCAACCATTCTTATATATTTCTTATCGGATATTTTTCTAAATTATTTCAGTTTGATAAGGGAAAAAAATAAAAACCTTCCACTTTCACGTATAAGCGTGTATGCGTACAAGTGTGTGGAGGTGATATGTGTAATGTTGTCGTAGTGATGTAAGACTTTGTGTCACTGTATCGCGCGAGCAGCGCACTCAAGGGCTCCACACGCCGAGGGACCTAAGCTTGAGCCGCTGCCGAGGAGGGCTTAATCTGGCCCGAATATTGCTTTAATGTATATTTAGTAACAAAACCGAGAGTTACAATCAAAATAAACATTTTATAAAAAAAAAATCATTTGATTATAAACTATTTATTGGCAGAATCAAAGATATTTAAAAACCGGATGGTACAGAAACGTGGCGCCATATTGCCGTAACGGACTTCCGTTGCATTGTCGTCCAGTTACCTCCTAGTCGCGCCTAAAGAGGTTTTATTTCGAAAATTAAAAGCTTTATCACACGAACAAACTCGCATGCAACGTCTCGTGTAAAATTTGTAAATATTTATAAACAACGCTCAAATACTATCACGTAATTTACCCATGGGAAAGCATCGTAGATTTCATAATAACTTAATTGTTTTACCGCGACTACATCTATTTAACATTATACACAACATATTCATCTATTATCCGGAACATTGCAAAACGAGTCACGCTGATGGGACTTGAAAAGTAACGATTTACGTAAAAGTTCCTAGTAGTATCTCTAAAGAGGTTGCATCTCAGAGAAATGTTATTTGAAATTTAAAAGACGGAGGTCATAAATTAACGAGAAAGGAAGTCGACCGACTATTCCATATCAAACAGTGAACTTAAAAGGTAGTCATAAACTACCGTTGTTTCATCTCTTTAGACAAGAAAATGTTGTGTATTTATAGATGTAACATATCTCGTTTTTATTTTAATATCTGTTATTATAGTTAAGGCGCATAAGACACATAAAGTATATAGAAGATCTTACGGACACTGGAATAAACACAAAAATTATCATTAAACTAGCGGGACCGGTAGACGTTGTCCCGCCCTGATTAAAAAAAATCCTTGACAAATTATATATCAAAACGTTCATTATGAATCACTTTATCTACTGGTGAAAACCGGTTGAAAATCCGTTCAGTAGCTTTTGGGTTTATCGCGAATAGACAGACAGACAGACGCGGTAGGAGACTTTGTTTTATACTATGTAATCATATCATATATGTAATCACCAATGAAAAAACAAAGTTGTCCGCCGCATCTTTCTGTCTGTTCGCGATAAAATCAAAAACTATTGAGCGGATTTTCATGCGGTTTTCATTAATAGATAGAGTGATTCACGGGGAAGGTTTAAGTTTATCAAGATTTTTTTTATTGATTAAAATATAACGATAATAATTGGAAATGTCGGAAAAAGTAGAGCCGCTTGGGTACCGCTGCCTAATACGTTTCAGACATACTAAAACAATTGAGATAATAGCCGACGCAGACGATGTCGCGGGAATCAGCTAGTATCAATAAAAATATAAATCGTCTTTGTTCACAACCCGAACTGATCTAAGAAACTTTTTCACCAGTTGTTTTGAAATAAGGCGTATTTTTATATATTATAGCTTTTTCGCTCACGTTAATCCAGATTATTTCTGAACAGTCGATTTTTTCAGTACGATAAATGTCCTATGTCATGTTCTGTATCGCCAGACAACGTGTATACAACATTTCATGATGATCGGCTGAGTACTGAAGGCATCAAAGTGTTATATACAGACAAACTCACGTTCGTATTAATACTATTAGTAAGAATAAAAAAAAAATCAAATTGAGCCATAATAATGCTTGGCTGAATACAGCTAGAGTTATTCAAACAATAAAAAAACATACTATTTCTCTTCGTAAATGTTTTTTATTTAAAATTTCATAACAATAGTTGCTAATGGTAAATGAAATTTATACTCGTTTATAGGGTATCTGTAGGAAGAAGTCATTGCACAAAA
>MU158879.1:262925-296058 GCA_015888305.1 Antheraea pernyi | reverse complement strand
CGCCGGAGGCCCACCTCCCCTCCCCTCTTCTCTCTCTCCTCTTCCTCCCCTTACTCTTCCCACAAAGGGTGGCAACGCCCTTGCGAGTCCTCTGGTGTTGTTAGTGTCCATGGACGACGGTGATCACTTAACATCAGGTGACTCACCTGTTCGTTTGCCACCTATGACAAAAAAATTAACTCAACGAATACAATTGTTAGTAGAGATTTGTAATAAAAGTGTATCTCCGGATCTACTTATAAACGTTGACTCCTGCATATACATACTTGGATTTAGTTTTGCCTTACGAAGAATATATTCATTACAAATAAAAATGACCAAAAACTTGTATACGATTTACGCAGTACCGCTGTATGCATACATACATAGCTATAAATTTACATTTATAACCAACAGATATTAGTTTTACATCGAGTCCCTTTTATACCGTATCCGCGATCTTTGGCAAAATTATAACCTTTGTTTATAGCAGTCACTGCGTCCAGTGATATCACTCCTTTGTCTATACATATATATGATAACAATGTAAATCTAACGTGTACTGTACTTTTTAGATTTTAGTGAAAAAAATGTTTTTGTACGTGACTGGTACGTGGTACTGGTACGTGGACGTGGTACGTGACTAAAGTACTGGGTTCACGATAAAACCTCATCAAGATAATCATAAAGCATATCCTCGAGTAACATTTAGTTTTGGTTGGTTTTCATTAATAGATAGAGTGACTCACGATGAAGGTTTAAGTTTATCAAGATTTTTTTAAATTAATTTAAATATATCGATAATAATTGGAAATGTCGGAAAAAGTAGAGCCGCTTGGGTACCGCTGCCTAATACGTTTCAGACATACTAAAACAATTGAGATAATAGCCGACGCAGACGATGTCGCGGGAATCAGCTAGTATCAATAAAAATATAAATCGTCTTTGTTCACAACCCGAACTGATCTAAGAAACTTTTTCACCAGTTGTTTTGAAATAAGGCGTATTTTTATATATTATAGCTTTTTCGCTCACGTTAATCCAGATTATTTCTGAACAGTCGATTTTTTCAGTACGATAAATGTCCTATGTCATGTTCTGTATCGCCAGACAACGTGTATACAACATTTCATGATGATCGGCTGAGTACTGAAGGCATCAAAGTGTTATATACAGACAAACTCACGTTCGTATTAATACTATTAGTAAGAATAAAAAAAAAATCAAATTGAGCCATAATAATGCTTGGCTGAATACAGCTAGAGTTATTCAAACAATAAAAAAACATACTATTTCTCTTCGTAAATGTTTTTTATTTAAAATTTCATAACAATAGTTGCTAATGGTAAATGAAAGTTATACTCGTTTATAGTGTATCTGTAGGAAGAAGTCATTGCACAAAAAAATGTTTTTGAATAACACCCACGTATTCTGTCTACTAGGAAATACACAAACAAGAGAATCATTAGAGCTACCTACATTTAAAAGGTGTGTAATCTTACTTACAAATCTATATAGGTATGTATCGGTATGGCAGGTGGTAGAGCCACGTTGTAGCTATTACTAGTTTTCAGTATGAATGGGTCGGCTCGCCCGGGGTGTTACCATCCCTCTCCTCTCCTCTCCTCCACCTCTCACAGAAACCGACGTGAAGTAATAGTGCTTGCATTGTTGCGTTTCGTTCGGTCAGTGAGAGCGCCGGAGACCCACCTCCCCTCCCCTTCCTCTTCCTCCCTTCCCCCGACACAGGCTAGCAACGCGCTTGCGACTCCACTGGTGTTGCTGGTGTGTATGGACGGTGGTGATCACTTAACATCAGGTGTCCCACCTGTTCGTTTGTTTCATAAGATATAAAAAAAGGTATATATTATATAATGGAAATACTGTTAATTGAGGTTCCATCACGTGAAAACTACTAAACCTACCGAAATAGGTTCCACAAAGTACGTTATATAAATAGAGGTAGCACTCGTTCTTTCCATTCAGCGCCTCTATAATACTAGTTTTGGACTAATATCTGTTGGTTATAAATGTAAATTTATAGCTATGTATGTATGCATACAGCGGTACTGCGTAAATAGTATACCAGTTTTTGGTCATTTTTATTTGTAATGAATATATTCGGATTTTTTAATTAATGATTCTAGGTTTATTTTTTTGTCCCATTCCCCCTTTGGAATTTTTCTTTCTTTTTAATAGACAGCGAAACGAAAAGTTAATATTAGTTAGTTGCTAATGGTAAATGAAAGTTATACTCGTTTATAGTGTATCTGTAGGAAGAAGTCATTGCACAAAATAAAATGTTTTTGAATAACACCCACGTATTCTGTCTACTAGGAAATACACAAACAAGAGAATCATTAGAGCTACCTACATTTAAAAGGTGTGTAATCTTACTTACAAATCTATATAGGTATGTATCGGTATGGCAGGTGGTAGAGCCACGTTGTAGCTATTACTAGTTTTCAGTATGAATGGGTCGGCTCGCCCGGGGTGTTACCATCCCTCTCCTCTCCTCTCCTCCACCTCTCACAGAAACCGACGTGAAGTAATAGTGCTTGCATTGTTGCGTTTCGTTCGGTCAGTGAGAGCGCCGGAGACCCACCTCCCCTCCCCTTCCTCTTCCTCCCTTCCCCCGACACAGGCTAGCAACGCGCTTGCGACTCCACTGGTGTTGCTGGTGTGTATGGACGGTGGTGATCACTTAACATCAGGTGTCCCACCTGTTCGTTTGTTTCATAAGATATAAAAAAAGGTATATATTATATAATGGAAATACTGTTAATTGAGGTTCCATCACGTGAAAACTACTAAACCTACCGAAATAGGTTCCACAAAGTACGTTATATAAATAGAGGTAGCACTCGTTCTTTCCATTCAGCGCCTCTATAATACTAGTTTTGGACTAATATCTGTTGGTTATAAATGTAAATTTATAGCTATGTATGTATGCATACAGCGGTACTGCGTAAATCGTATACAAGTTTTTGGTCATTTTTATTTGTAATGAATATATTCTTCGTAAGGCAAAACTAAATCCAAGTATGTATATGCAGGAGTCAACGTTTATAAGTAGATCCGGAGATAGATAAAATTGTTTGTGGGAGGCAAGAAAATTTAAGGGAGCACACTCTCGTAACAGATACGTAAACAAAGAGAATGAAAATAAATACATATTTGAAAGTTGTCAGTTTGAAATGTCAAAATTAATTGTCGTCCACCATATTTTGTTATCAAACTTGCCAAAAAAAATTATATAACAGTACCATCTAGTAAGTTGATTGATAACCAAAACTAGACGAGCCTTTTCCATACAAATCCGATTCTGAGAAGTGAAAATAGCCTGATAGGATCATTCGATGCGGATTTTTTAATTAATGATTCTAGGTTTATTTTTTTGTCCCATTCCCCCTTTGGAATTTTTCTTTCTTTTTAATAGACAGCGAAACGAAAAGTTAATATTAGTATATTAACGGAAATCTTTCTAAATTTCAATTAATATATCTTTATAAATGAAACTATTATCAAAGTCAGAGCTTTATAAAGATCTTTGAAATTTGTCTATTAAGGAAATACAATTTTAATTTTGTAAAATTGACCGCGTACTTCGAGCGCTAGAAATAGTAACAATTTCTCGTCTCGCAATAATTTAACCCGTGCTAAATTAAGTCCGAGGAAGTTAGATTACAGTCCGGTTACAGAATGATAGACTGCCTGTGTGTATATCACCCACGCGTTAGGGGAACAGGCTTTATGGCGAACTTTATTACCAAGCAGGTGTATTTATAAAGATGCAATGTTTACATTGACGACTGACCCACTAAACGCATCTGTTTTACGGTATATAAACGGTAATTTAAAATCTAGTAAAACGAAATCGCGTATATGTAGGACACCCAGGAAAAGGAAGACCACACGGATTAATTGACATTAGAAATAAACAAAATATAGCAGATATAGTACTTAAAAGAATATGTAATGGCCTATCGTTAATAACAAAAAAATATGCATTAATCCCTTTACATAACAGTATTGAAATTTGAATGGAAGTGTGTAGACATATCGCTATTTAACATGTCCATTTTTAAGTTGTTCGTCAAAAGACAAAGTTATACCTAGTAGAAACATTAGTCAAAATAATCTAGAAAGAAGCATTTTTTTTATTGTAGCTCGGCAAAGAGACTGTGCACAGTACAATCCAAAAACAATGGCGACCACCGAGAGACATACTATCCATCGCCGGTCGCCGCTGTCATGCTGGCCTGCGTAAGTATCTCTTCACGTTGCGCTTGAAGGACCTCATGTCATAGGAAGGAGGAATCACACAAGCATTGTTTTTCAAAGCCCGCTTGGCTAGTTATCATCTTTAAGTTGAAACTCTGTGGCCAACCACCTATCACCTATAGTTTTCGGTAGCTGCACTCGTGATCCAGTTTTTTTTTCAGATTTAGCGTGTTTACCATCTCGGACCACATCGTCATTCCACATCAGATCCGATTGTGTTCGACACCTGTAAATAACTTATGAGTACGAAACCTATACGGTGTTCTTACAAAAAAGTTAAATACGTATTGAATACTTGCTTTAAAAAAGTTTCGAATTAAATGCACCGGGCTCGGCCGACGCAAGTTCGCGTTACCCTTTTTCGCAAGTCTAGCCTAACGTAACCAAAGCGAGACAAAAGAGCAAGATGGCGAACAATCGACGACCGCGGTGCATTTAATTCGAAACCTTTTTAAAGCAATTATTCAATACGTATTTAATTTTTTTTGTAATAACACCGATAAAGAACAAAAGAAGGATAATTGATTTTTTTTATAAACAGGAAATACAGAAAGTTAACGGCGAAGAGAATCACAAATGATAATAAAAACAAAAACTATAGGAAAATCGTCAATTTAAAGCAAATCTTAAAGGACACTTTAACGTTAAATAAATTAAACATAGACATTTAGATTGTCCATAAAAAAGTTTTCGTATTCTTAATTAAGTTAATAATAGTAATAAAACTCTTTATTGCACACACGTTGAAAATATACAAAATTAGACATCGGTCTACAATATGTGTACATTTAGGCGGCCTTATCGCTTAGAACAATCTCTTCCAGGCAAACCTAAGGAGACATTTAATTTTCAAAAATAGCGGGTGACAATACACACAAAGAATTACCAGAAACTATAGGTAACCATAAAAAAGAAATAACGCAATAAAACAGTTCTATTACGACAGCCAGAAGTAATACCGGAGGAAGTTGTAGGTTGCACACAATCAAATTTTCAACAAGATTTCTAATCAGTCTGCAACTTCGGACCTACTTTATTTAGTACATAAAGTAATAGAAATGTATACATTTCGCAATATAATCAGGTAAGTGTGGTAAGTTCTAAATTGGAGGCACACAAGAAAACATTTTAGATGCTTTCGGTATAATATATGTTAAATTATAGTTCCAAACTTGAGTATGATATTATAATGATTACGAACAAAAATGCAAAAAAAATAATCTTCGAAATTCTCATGCAGGTATATTTTTACCATAAACGAAGCACGATAATAAAGGCTTTTGAAGTTTTGCTTACTATATACTATGAACATGTGAATCATATGCGATTGATAGAATTAATAAAGAAGAAAATGAGTTAGAATGATACAATTCCTTCACAGCAATGTAATAAGGTAAAATTTTCAATTACTCGTAGTAATAAGAAGAAAAACTTGATCGCAAAAGTAATTAAGTTTTTTTTAATTATATTAATAAACGAGTCGGCTCAATTGTGATATGAATGTCCAAAACGTTATATTTCAGGGAGCATAATGAAACACAACCGTACCGCAAGACGCCTAGAATCGGAGAGAGAGAGGGTTAAAACATGACAGCTTAAAACTACTTATAAAAATATTACATTATATAAATCTACCTACATATATCACACTCTCACTCTTAAATAACTAATATAATCTAAACTATGAAATCATAATATACTTTACACACATAACAAGAACATGTTTATCTATAAATATCGTCTATCCCATATCGTTTTACAGGATTTCTAACTCGTTCAGGAAGTCTCACCAGTGGCTCGGTTAAACTTGGTGGCTCATTTACCGTGGATGGTTCTGGAACATTAATCGTACTAGAACCGGTCACACTATTACTATCCTCTCTAGTTGTTTGACTTTTAATTTGGTCAACATGCCTGTTTAAGAGTGGTTCGTTTTCCTTACCAATTAAATAATGTCTTGTAGATATCCCGAAGTCCACTTATTTAATATAAATCTACCTACATATATCACACATTGATAAGAAATTTTAGTACAATACAATACGTTAAAATCCATGAAACGATTTAGGGTACAGAACGTACTAAAGAAATAAACATACATAAATGTGTATATTCACTCGAATTTTACCTATCTTCTGCACAGTCTGGCAAAACCATTGTAAATTGCATTAGACAAGCCTAACGAATTTCGAATTTATAGTAACAACTCTACCATTATGAGGATTCTTTTTATTTTTAGCATAATTGAAGTGCTTGAGAAATACCATATTTTTATGGTATGAAGGTAATTGGTTCACTTACCTCGTGTTAAGAAGCTATAGCTATTTATAATAAACGTAGATATAACTGAGACCAATTATTAATAGTTGCTCCTGACGGTTAAGTTGGAAGGTCTCGTGTGTGAAATGTGTGTTGTCATACCAGTTCTGGCATGCCAGAAGTACAAAGCTCTGTAATTTACGACGTTAGCATTGTGCTCGTAATTATTCCTCGAGATAACGAAACAGGCGCACTGCGGCTACGAAATGGCAACGCGCACCGCCGCACCAACTTTGCCGTGTTCGCAATAAAGTCTGATATCCTTATCTCGTTTGAATATCTATAATAAAGAAAGTTCTGGCATGCCAGAAGTACAAAGCTCTGTAATTTACGACGTTAGCATTGTGCTCGTAATTATTCGAGATAACGTAACAGGCGCACTGCGGCTACGAAATGACAACGCGCGCCGCCGCACCAACGTTGCTGTGTTCGCAATAAAGTCTGATATCCTTATCTCGTTTGAATATCTATAATAAAGAAAGGATAGTAAATATGGATGTCAAATTATCATTCGCTAGTTCTTGCTCACGGCTTCGTTGTTCGGACTTTTTTTTATCCCTATCAACATATGCTTATGCAGAATTTTGGTACGATCGGTTGAGTAGTCAGACCGTGAAAGCGTAGCAAAGAATCTGTAAGTGGTAGAGCCACGCTGAATATATTACTGGTTTTAGCATGAATGGGTTGGCTCGTCCGGGGTAGTACCACCCTCTCACAGATAACCGACGTAAAGTAACAGTGCTCGCATTGTTGCGTTTCGTTTGGTCAGTGAGGCGCCGGAGGCCCACTTCCCCTACCCCAAACACAGGCTGGCATCGCATTTGCGACTGTCTATGGACGGTGTTGATCACTTAAAATCAGGTGACCCGCCTGTTTGTTTGCCGTATAATAAAAGAATCAAGCTCTCAATCGCATTTTCAAAATTATTAAGGAATGTTTATTTAATTCTCGTATGTAAGGCGCAATATTAAATTAGATATTATATTTGTTGTGTATTGAAACGGCGACGATTTGTTCTTTGTTCACGGAATACTGTGACCTAGAAATAGATTAATCAATCAATAAAATAGAAATTCGGATCCCGATTAATTGAAAAATAATCAGATAAGGATACAGGCTGTGCTTATAAATATTCCAGGGTCATTAAACAATAGGTGCTAATGTCGGCCGCACACTGTGCCTGTATCTCTTCAAGTAATAATTTCAAGGCGTCATTGTGGTTTTCGTAACAAACTTACTTTGTTGAAAATTAAAAATTACCACTAACTTATTCTTTAAAAAAATTCGTTCTGAGTATAACGATATATTATACAAGTAAATAATATTCCGAATGTATTTATGTATTACAACTAGTCTGTAGCAGTAGTTTCGTAGTATCACATAATTCTGATACCTATTTAATGAATCTCCAGCAAAAATATTCAAATGACATTCATACCTTTTATTACATCTATTTTTAAATTAAAAGAGACTGTAATAAAAATCACTTCTACAAAATTATCACCTACAGAAATCTGTGTGTGAGTACACCTTTATCTTTGAGTTACATAATGTAAATAAAACCCATGATAAAATTATAATATAACCGTATTTTTATGTATCTATGTTAAGTTATGCCTCAGATACATTTTACGTAAAGTATTTAAATATATAGGTTAAGTTATGCCTCAGATACATTTTACGTAAAGTATTATAAATCGACAATACCAAAAATCTAACAATTACATTTAAATCACATTCATCGCTTTTATATAATCAAGAAAAGTAAAAAACAAAAAAATTGAACCGTCACGGGACGCCTGGCAGATGTGAAACGTAGGAATTGTTTTGTATAAGTTATATGCATACAAGAAAAGATTACAACAGGAATCAGCTATGGCATAATGAAAAGATAAAGCATTACAACAAATTTGTTCCTTAAAATAATGACTGTTGATTTATTTTATTTCATAAATATTCATTTTATTAAATACAAAATTCAAAGAAAACACCGCTAGGCGCAAGCGCGGTGTGTTTGGCGGCATTTATCATAGGGCGCTAGGTCGTCGGCGCGTGCCACGTAACACTAGTATAACGAGTGGCCGACAAAATAATTTAAATCATATTCCTATACAGATAGGGTTGCAAATGTTTTTAAGTATTTCGTTAATAGTGCAAAGTTCGTGTTTTGCGTCACCACGTCGCGCCAAGCCAAAATCAGGTTTACCCACGTCTATAGATGGTTCACATCAAAACGATCAATAATTCTATAACTTATGGTAGCAAACCCAGCGGCACATCGAGCTCATCACACACACTTAAATCATAAATGCCAGCCGTATATCTCGAGTAGTAAAGAAATTAGTAACCTAGACATAGTCGAACGGGTACACCGAAGGTGAGTGCAGTAATTTATACATCGAGTATACAAGCCCTGAGTCTTCAACGACAGCCTATCATTAAAACTGACAGTGATGGCAGTAATCCTGCAAGTAATCACACAGAGACGGGAAGCGTCCACTTATGAGTCACTCTCCTCTAATCACACCTTAGCACTCAATGATACGTATCGAAATAAATGGAATAGGAATCGTTCATTCGAATATCATTACATTATTACGAGACCAATAATTAATTACCTTCGCCTTGTAGGGGTTATATATATCTACACTAATAACTCTTCTTCACATTTCTAGTGGCTTTAATATCAAGAAATTTCATATAATGTTAAAAAAAGGAAATATTATCGGAGTACATTGGGGTTTTCACAAAAGAGAGAAACGGACGTTTAGAGTCGGATGAGAGAAAATTACATGTGGCAGAGATGCGAAGTTAAGGTGGATGTGTGGTGTGACTAGAATGAATAAAATTAAGAATGAGTATATCAGAGGAAGTTTGAAAATAGCACCAGTGACAGAGAAGTTGAGGAGTAATAGGTTAGCATGGTATGGGCATGTTATGAGGAGAGATGAAAACCATGTATCTAGAAAAGTGTTGAGTATGTTTGTGGACGGATATACGAGTAGAGGAAGACCGAAAAAGGTATGGATGGACTGCGTGAAAAACGATATGTGCGTAAAAGGTGTGAATACTGAAATGACATTTGACAGGAGAGAGCGGAAAAAGAAAACATGTTGTGCCGACCCTACTTAAGTGGGATAAGGGTATATAATGATGATGATGATGATTGGGGTTTTCACAAAGGGTGTATATTCGAGATACTTGTTATACGACCGTCACAGTGACTAATTACGACATAGTGTCGCGTTTCCGTATCTCACTGATGCTTAAACGGTGGCCGATGAGGGTGATTGTTGTAATTATGTAACTTGTAATATGCGTAGTATATAAAAATATATTTAAAAGCTATGGTAAAAATGAGTATACCTTTTCTGTAGTTAATTACTTTCTACTAAAAATGAATGTATAATTGAATCACTACAGAGCCATAGGCATTTTCTCGAAGGAAGGAATTAGCATGGTCACCCCGCCAGCCCATGACGTATTGGAGATTTTTTCCCACATACAGTGGTAGGTACCTACTATATACTTGTAATATGCGTAGTATATAAAAATATACATAAAAGCTATGGTAAAAATGAGTATACTTTTCCTGTAATTGATAATGACGCCTTTTTTTAAATTTAAAATGAATGTATAATTGAATCACTATAGACTCACAGGCATTTTCTCGAAGGAAGAAATTGGTATGTTCACCCCGCCAGTTCATGACGTATTAGAGATTTCAAACTGTGTGAAACCCAGAGTTCTATATTTTTCCCACATACAGTGGTACTATATGAACATTATAGAATGTTATATTTGATTCAAATTGAGTTTTAGGTTATTCCTTGGTGACTTTAAAAAAAATCCTAAAAGTCAACCGCAACGCCACCTACCGGGTCCAATTGTGACTCTATACCATTCTCGGATCCACTGGAACACGCACACAAAGTTTTATTAAAATCGTTCCAGCCGTTTAGGAGGAGTTCAGTGACATACACACGCACAGAAGAATTTTATATATAAAGATAATAGAATGTTATATTTGATTCAAATTGAATTCCTCATTTAAAAGGATACAAGTTTCAGATTATTCCTTGGCGACATCTAAATTATTATAGTAAAAACTGAATCCCATTTTATATGCCTATTTATATTGTCTCGTAGTATCGATTTTTTTTTTCTTGAACTGACTACGCTTTGACCTGGTAGGGTCTTCACAGCTTCACCGGACTACCTTGTCGTTGTATCTATCTGTCCTTCGATAATTCCATAAGCTCTCAGCTGTTCGACAAATTGTATTATTTATAGTAGACAAACTTTATGAAATTATTTAAATTCAGTTAAAAAATTGATTATGTAAGGACGTAGAACATACAATATGAATGTAATTTCAAAAGCGCGAATGTGGTTACAACTGCTTGTATTGTACAATGTCCACACGAGATCGTGATTGGTAACAAGACGCTTCGTTAGCGATATCATGCGATGTTATATTATTATGTAAATTCCATATTTTATACTACATATAGAATTACACATCTGTTCCTTTTGAAATTTTATGGATAGACTAATATAGATGCGAGATCACATATTATTGTTACGACTTATAAAAAAAATACAGGAGGTCATCCGTACGTTGAAAATATCACTGGACTTTTCTAGAACTTTCTTCAGATAACTAGATAAACTCGTTGGTACAAATAAACATTAGATGACTCATGGAGCCGTGGGAAACAGGAATGCACAACATTGACAACTTATTGCTTAAACTAGGGTAAATAAATGGAATCTGAATATAACACGTCTCGATTCTTTTCGAATCTCTCGAAATATAACAAAATCTAAATATAAAAACAGTATTATTATGTAAATTCCATATTTTATACTAAATATAGAATTACACATCTGTTACTTTTGAAATTTTATGCATAGAATAATAAAATATAGATGTTAGTTCACAGTACATTGAAAATATCACTTGACTTTTCTAGAACTTTCTTCAGATAAATAGATAAACTCGATGGTACAAATAAACATTAGATGACTCATGGAGCCGTAGGAAACATTATACTAAATATAGAATTACACATCTGTTACTTTTGAAATTTTATGCATAGAATAATAAAATATAGATGTTAGTTCACAGTACATTGAAAATATCACTTGACTTTTCTAGAACTTTCTTCAGATAAATAGATAAACTCGATGGTACAAATAAACATTAGATGACTCATGGAGCCGTAGGAAACAGGAATGTACACCGTTGGCAACTTATTGCCCAGACTAGGGTAAATAACTGGAATCTGAATATAACACGTTTCGATTCTTTTCGAATCTCTCGAAATATAAAAACAGCCTTCCAGAAATTTCCATCTTCATTAAACATTGTTTTAATTTATTTGTTATTGAACCCTTTGTATAGTTATTTTACGATGGAAGGAACCACTCATAGGTTCAGGAATATATGTAAGGAATAGGAATTGAAAATTACAAAAATGAATATTAATACATATCATATCGATAAACTCCAAAACCACACGACCAATTACCATAAAAAGTCAATCATCATAGAAGTTCTTATGCTCTCTAATGTAATGTAACAACTGGCCACTAGATATCGCTAGGCTATGGTTTCTGAGGAGGAAGGATTGAGGAGGAAGCTGCCGATTGCAGCAAGTATTCCACACCTGTATCGTATACCAATAAATTACATTCAAAATATTCGACGAAGTCCCTAAACAGAAATCAACTGCTGGGAAATTGTCATCGAGTTTAAAATTTCCAATAGATCAAAACATTATATACAATAACGTAATTATGGGTTACATAGATATCAAACTTCTAAATTCACCTCCTCAATGTCAAACCGACAACACCGTGACATACATTTAAGGAAATTTATAAAGCATACATTGAGTACTTTGATTGACAAGTTTAAAAAATATATAAAAATGTCACCAGAAGTAATATTATGGTATTAATTAAACTATAATATTATTACTATAAAACCGGTCCTGTTACAATTGACTAAATAAATATTATAAATGAAGTTGCGGTTCCTGTTAAACTGGAAACCTATACGAGTTTAATAAATATCAAACTTAAGTAATACATAATCGATGCGAAATGGAGTGTGGCCGATCGCAAATCACCGCATATCGTGTGTCTCTACCGGCTCTAATAGCTCAGTAAATAGTCATTCACACTATAAATAGGGTATTTATTCACCTTGAATAAAAAGTCAACAGTGGTATATGGAATCATTTCATAGTAAATTAACTTTTATATATTTATACTAGCTTTTTTCCTTTTCTGTTACTCTGACAACGTATATTCAGAACTAGCCTCTGCACGCGACTTCGTCCGCGTGGAATAGCTTTACTTTGGGTTGCAGCTAACACGCAGCGGAGACTTCAAGAGGAAAAAAAAACGATTTTGAAACATTCTTAATTGGTGCTCCTCTCCTATTGGTCTTAGCGTGATGATATATATAACCTTGTAATCTATAACCTTCCTCGATAAATGAACTATATAACACTGAAAGAATTTTTCAGATCGGATCAGTAGTTCCTGAGATTACCCCCTACAACGTCACAAACTCACAAACTTTACCTCTTTATAATATTATTAGTATAAATTACATTACGATCTTAAGGTATGAATGCGTAACAAACAAACTCACATTCGCATTTATAATACTAGTAAGAATAATCTAAAGCAGATTTCACATTTGTATAAAATTAATTAAATCAGAGATAATTCTGTGCAGAGCGCGAATGAAATCTGATGCCCCTCAATATTTATGTATTTAAGAATATATTCGTAGAACGTGATTTGTCCTTGAACTGACTCTTTTAGTTCTTTTTTAAGATATCCGTCTGCCATCGTGACCTTACAAACTATGTATGTCTAAGTTCTACCTTAAAAATTATAATAAGTTATCATTAATTTTCAATCAGCCACTACAATCTGCAAGCCTAAGTATATACAACAAATACGAACTTGTACGTATTTGTCACGTTACTTAGATAGTATTCACTAGCGCGCCCGTCAGACGTTACCCCGCTCTCATAAAAAAACCTTATCAAATTATATACGTAAACCTTCCTCAGGAATCACTTTATCTACTGGTGAAAACTGCATGAAAATCTGTTCAGTAGTTTTTGAGTTTATCGCGTATAGACAGACGTGGCAAAGAACTTTCTTTTATAATATGTATTGATTTAGAGAATATCATCCTGTCCCTCAATTAAGAAATTTAAAAAAAAGGAACAAAGTGTGTCGTAAAAACATTTTAATTGAAAACATACAACATACAGTCAACACGCGGTGTCCCCAGTTTCCATCTTCATTAAACATTGTTTTTATTTATTTTTATTGAACCCGTTGTATAGTTATTTTACGATGGAAGGAACCACTCGTAGGTTCAGGAATATATGTAAGGAATAGGATTTGAAAATTACAAACATGGATATTAATACATATCACATCGATAAACTCCAAAACCACATGACCAATTACCATAAAAATTCAACCATCATAGAAGTTCTTATGTTCTTTAATGTAATGTAACTGGCCACTAGATATCGCTAGGCTATAGTTTATTTTTATAAATTTTATACCTTAATTCAATTGAGGAGGAAGCTGTCGATTGCACCAAGTTTTCCACATCTGTATCGTATTATACCAATAAATTACATTCAAAATATTCGATGAAGTCCCTAAACAGAAATCAACTGCTGGGAAACTGTCATCGCGTTTAACATTTCCAATAGATCAAAACATTATATATTTTCGTTTCGACATATCTATATACAATAACGTAATTATGGGTTACATAGATATCAAACTTCTAAATTCACCTCTTCAATGTCAAACCGACAACACCGTGACATACATTTAAGGAAATTTATAAAGCATACATTCAGTACTTTGATTGACAAGTTTAAAAAAAATATAAAAATGTCACCAGAAGTAACATTATGGTATTAATTAAAATTATAATATTATTACTATAAAACCGGTCCTGTTACAATTGACTAAGTAAATATTATAAATAAAGTTGCGGTTCCTGTTAAACTGGAAACCTATACGAGTTTAATAAATATCAAACTTAAGTAATACATAATCGATGCGAAATGGAGTGTGGCCGATCGCAAATCACCGCATATCGTGTGTCTCTACCGGCTCTAATAGCTCAGTAAATAGTCATTCACACTATAAATAGGGTATTTATTCACCTTGAATAAAAAGTCAACAGTGGTATATGGAATCATTTCATAGTAAATTAACTTTTATATATTTATACTAGCTTTTTTCCTTTTCTGTTACTCTGACAACGTATATTCAGAACTAGCCTCTGCACGCGACTTCGTCCGCGTGGAATAGCTTTACTTTGGGTTGCAGCTAACACGCAGCGGAGACTTCAAGAGGAAAAAAAAACGATTTTGAAACATTCTTAATTGGTGCTCCTCTCCTATTGGTCTTAGCGTGATGATATATATAACCTTGTAATCTATAACCTTCCTCGATAAATGAACTATATAACACTGAAAGAATTTTTCAGATCGGATCAGTAGTTCCTGAGATTACCCCCTACAACGTCACAAACTCACAAACTTTACCTCTTTATAATATTATTAGTATAGATTACATTACGATCTTAAGGTGTGAATGCGTAACAAACAAACAAACTCACATTCGCATTTATAATACTAGTAAGAATAATCTGAAGCAGATTTCACATTCGCATAAAATTAAGTCAGAGATAATTCTGCAGAGCGCGAATTAAATTTGATGCCCCTCAATATTTATGTATTTAAGAATATATTCGTAGAACGTGATTTGTCCTTGAACTGACTCTTTTAGTTCTTTTTTAAGATATCCGTCTGCCATCGTGACCTTACAAACTATGTATGTCTAAGTTCTACCTTAAAAATTATAATAAGTTATCATTAATTTTCAATCATCCACTACAATCTGCAAGCCTAAGTATATACAACAATAACGAACTTGTACGTATTTGTCACGTTACTTAGATAGTATTCACTAGCGGGCCCGTCAGACGTTACCCCGCTCTCATAAAAAAACCTTATCAAATTATATACGTAAACCTTCCTCAGGAATCACTTTATCTACTGGTGAAAACTGCATGAAAATCTGTTCAGTAGTTTTTGAGTTTATCGCGTATAGACAGACGTGGCAAAGAACTTTCTTTTATAATATGTATTGATTTAGAGAATATCATCCTGTCCCTCAATTAAGAAATTTAAAAAAAAGGAACAAAGTGTGTCGTAAAAACATTTTAATTGAAAACATACAACATACAGTCAACACGCGGTGTCCCCAGGGAAAGTTGCGGTTCCTGTTAAACTGGAAACCTATACGAGTTTAATAAATATCAAACTTAAGTAATACATAATCGATGCGAAATGGAGTGTGGCCGATCGCAAATCACCGCATATCGTGTGTCTCTACCGGCTCTAATAGCTCAGTAAATAGTCATTCACACTATAAATAGGGTATTTATTCACCTTGAATAAAAAGTCAACAGTGGTATATGGAATCATTTCATAGTAAATTAACTTCCGCCTTTATTCATTCCAAGCACATTTGCGTTATATGACAAGTTCCAATATACCTAACCGACGAAGAAGGTAATATTATGATTTTTTTTCCTCGAAATGACTACGCTATTGACCTAGCAAGGTCTTAACAACTTCACCGGTTATATTATAGTCCCTAAACAGAAATCAACTGCTGGGAAACTGTCATCGCGTTTAACATTTCCAATAGATCAAAACATTATATATTTTCGTTTCGACATATCTATATACAATAACGTAATTATGGGTTACATAGATATCAAACTTCTAAATTCACCTCTTCAATGTCAAACCGACAACACCGTGACATACATTTAAGGAAATTTATAAAGCATACATTCAGTACTTTGATTGACAAGTTTAAAAAATATATAAAAATGTCACCAGAAGTAATATTATGGTATTAATTAAACTATAATATTATTACTATAAAACCGGTCCTGTTACAATTGACTAAATAAATATTATAAATGAAGTTGCGGTTCCTGTTAAACTGGAAACCTATACGAGTTTAATAAATATCAAACTTAAGTAATACATAATCGATGCGAAATGGAGTGTGGCCGATCGCAAATCACCGCATATCGTGTGTCTCTACCGGCTCTAATAGCTCAGTAAACAGTCGTTCACACTATAAATAGAAGGAGGTTGCTATGCTCGACTGTATGTATTATTTTACTCTTACGTTCCAATTACCCTTTTTCATTCTACATTCAACAATGATATTATAACATACAACTATTATTATAATATTTATCCCTTTAAAAAATCAATGAACTATGGTCGAATGTCGACCACTGGGCGCCCACTGGTAGAACTAAAGACACGTTACCTACATGATATCGTAACAAAACAAATAGCACGATAACGCACACGTACGTAAAGCAATATCGTAACGTCACACTGTTTTAGATAAAACGTGGAAGTATGATAGCATATTCTCAATATCGGTGGTGAAAAAGAAATAGGTATATGTTGCTTAGATACGGGCGGACTGAAGTCGTCAAACGAAAGCTAACTAGCCAAATTTTAACAAGACACGTATGACGTATGTATCTATATAGTTACAATATCATTGATTTTAACAGTATAACCAAAAAACAATGACACACATCCAATGTGATAACGGGCACTATAGTGAAATCAAAATCAAAAACACTTTCTCCAATTTAGGCCCTAAGAAGGCACTTATGAACGCTAAAACTATCACCGGTTCGAAAAACAACCCAGTCATCGAGAAGAACCGACAAGAAACTCGATCTGGTTTATCTTTTTAATAAACATATATAATATTTAGAATATATTAGGTACGTGTCACAAACGTTTTTAATGGATGCACAAAGATGAGTCAATTCCAGACATCACCGTCGTTCACATATTGATCCACTCTGTAATAGCCTTTTGACAGCAAAACCCGCTTGACATGGCGCTTAAATTCGCAATCCGGCAATAAGGAAAGCCAATAAGTATCTAAATTTGGTACATCGATAAGCGTCCTCGACTATTAACCGAAATCTACGCGAACAACGAAGTGAACCACTTATGGCCAGTTTAGTCTTTGAATACGAGCAAGCTGTGTTTGGGCACGAATGGGTATTCGTGTCTTTTCAATCATACAATGATTTATAACTATCTAAAAGCATATTTTCGTACACACTCGCGAACATGTTTTATCGGGTCGTTATATTTCAAAATGAATCAAGTACAAGTTTAAACGTTCATGTAAGTTTTAAGTTTATCTGTTTTTATACACTGTGAACGAAGTCCAAATTTTGCCGTTCATGAGATCTTCAGCTTGTGTTTATGATCTTCAAATTATATGTATATATAACATTTGAATAAATAAATAAAAAATCTTATGAACGGTGAAAATTTTAATTTATTGTATAATTCATAACAAAGAAACATTATTACTAATTTTATGAGTTCTAATATTATTAAAGTCACCTCTGCAATATATTTAATTTAAATACACACAGTTTCCAGTCTGATTCAGGTTTTTTTATTTCTACCGACTTTGGCATGCATACACATATATTGTACCATGTATATACACCAACAATAAGAAATATAATAGGGAAACAATAAAATAATAATATAGTACAATTATTTCTGCATAATTTGAATATAAAAATACTTTGCTTGAAATTAAACAACATGGCCGTCTTGCATTGATTTTATAGATAGGTAACAGAGAACCAGACCGACTCCCAAGACAGTTTTTAAACTAAAGTCTTTCAATTGTTTAAGCCGGACCTAACCTCTAGAGATTAAAACGTTCTAGGTTATAATAATGTAAGAGCCATACTCGTACGTACGTTGAGTGAAGCTTATATGTTTCAAAACAATAAATAAACAGGTGTTACAACCATAGCGATTCATATTCCCGACAGGCAAGCAGTTCTTGGACAAGGTAAAGTTACAAGAATCGATTCCCTAGTACCGCCAGCCATTGTATTGTATGATACCGAAAATTAGAGCAGGCTGGTAAGGAAACACCGTTTAAGGTTATTGGAGAAAAACTAGACGTACCACCGAAGTCGCAAAACAAATGCGAATACGCTATATTGGTATATGGTACTAAACGCTTTATAATCCACAAGTCACAGTCGCCCCTCGAATACATAATAGGTGAAGAGTCCGAGGCAGGAAGCGAATACGTGTTTGCATTCCATACGCATTCGTATAACATAACCATTTTTAGAACATCATACACAGAAATAGAAACCCTTAATGTTAAGTTTATCTTAAATAGGTCGATTGTCAGTCGGAGTTATCCAAGTCGAAATTATATTAAAATGTAGTGAAAAGGAACCGGATATCTACGCAACGTCATTTAATCGCTATAAATATACATTCTGGTAAAAGTTATTTATGTATTACATATCATATATATTAATATGTGAAGCCTACACTTTGTATCCCTTTTTAACAGAATTGGGCGAACAGATGAACGTGAAATATGGCATGGTTAAAGTTTATATGGAGGAGAAGTGCAGAAAGTACATTAAATTAATTAAAATATGCATTACTCACACTACTGCTACAATTTTACACAACATATACACACATGTAATTAAAAGACATTTTGACATTTGTCAATAAAGGACTTCAAAAAAGGTTGTGAAGGAGGTTGCTATGCTCGACTGTATGTATTATTTTACTCTTACGTTCCAATTACCCTTTTTAATTCTACATTCAACAATGATATTAACCCTAATAAAATTCAAACTTAAAAAAATCAACGTACTATGGTCGAATGTCGACCTCTGGGCGCCCACTAGTATGTATTTATTAGTTAAAGTTAAAAGAAATACAGCGAATTAATATCTATTATTTTATACAAATACATAATTATCATATTAATAAAATCACAAAATCGTCAAAAGTCAAATCATATCATACAATCAGATACCTATATGATAATCTATAACTGTTATGAAACTAAGTCGTTTTTCGTGTTTGACCGTGTTATCTTAGTTCTTCTAAACTACCCAATGGATTTGATAAGATTTTCAGTAGTGTCTTTGAAATTTCTTCTTAAAGTTTATATATAAAATACACGTATGTATGAATGTATGTATTCATATATGTGATGTGTTTTGGTGAAATCGTAAGAAAAGGTTTTCGGGCGCTTAAATTGATAACCCCGGTGAAACTTTAAGAGATACATTAAATGATGTAATACAGAATTGTTCATATTAAAGATGCCTAAAGAAAAAATACGACTATCTCGTAAAAATAACTTACAACAACCATTTTTATTTTTTACATATTATTAATAAATAATGGTTTTTTTATGTCATAGCATGCAAACGAACAGGTGGGTCAGCTAATGTTAAGTGATCACCACCGTCCATAGACACTCACGACAACACCAGGGGAGTTGCAAGAGCGTTGCCAGCCTGTGTTTGGGGGAAAGGAAGCGAGGGTGGAGAGGAGAGGGGAGGGGAGGTGGGCCTCCGGCTCTTTCGCTGACCGAACGAAACTCAACAACGCAAGCACTGTTACTACACGTATGTGTTTCTGTTGGTCGGGTGGTACTACCAGTAATGGCTTCAGCGTGGCTCTACCACTTTTCAAATGTTTATTTGTGTTGCTTGTTTAGCTAATACAGTATTAATCCTACTCCAACAATATTGTTTAGTAACGTTGAGCGTTTATTGTAGATCAAAACTAGCATTTACAACATATGAACCCAATGAATATCTTTGACAATATGAAATACTTAAAATTACATGTACTGTATCTAATATGTGAGGATTTTACTTAGCTTCTGTAACTTTAACAAACAGTAAGTATCAAAGCACCAAGGAATGGATTTGAATTGTTTAAACAACTACGACAATATGTTAGAATATTGCACCCTTTCAAAGCCAAAGCGGGTCGCTGGCTTATTTATAATATTTCACTACAATATTATAAACATTGTGGGTGTTATTACAAAAAAGCTGAATACGTATTGAATACTTGCTTTATACAATTTGGGTACTTACGTATTAAATGCACCGCGCTCGCCGAACGTTCGACATCTTGCTCTTTTATCTCTGTTTGGTTACGTTCGAATTACGAAAGAAGGATAACACGATATTGCCGTGGCAGCCGTCAGCGAGTGCGGTGCTTTTAATACGCAAGTATAAAAAAAAAATTTAAAGCAAGTATTGAATACGTATTTAAATTTTTTGTAATAACACGATGTGCATTTACGTATTAACTTATGTTTATGTATCTTTGACTTGAACTATCAATTAAATAATACTATATGAATATATTTATTCGACAATACCGTTGTTATAATAGCTACATTAAAGGCAGTAGCAGAAGCCTTAAATGTGATGTTACGACCTATTGAGCTATTGTTGGCTACACGCAAACAAGGAAATCCAAAGTCAGACGAACGGCCGGTCACAAGACATTAAGCCAAATTCGTGTTCATAACATAAAGAAAACATGTCGTGTAGGCCACAGCACGATAAAACAAGGGCAAGACGAAGAAGAATATTATATAAAACCTATAATTCACTATAATCAAATTATTTTCGAAATATATTTAAAGCGAATTACAAGCCATATTAATCTAAGTCAGTCAAAATTGTCATAGCAATTTTATACACCTTAAGGCGATGACTTGTACTTTTAAAAATAGAGCTCTAGTTTGTATAGACTCATATAAATCAAATGTATGTACGAAACAGGCGCATATTTAAATGCAAGATAACATAATGGTCGTTATTTATTACGAAGTACATTTGTTTACAAACATTGCCGATGGGATTGCGGGAGCCACTTGAAAGAAGTGTTTGAAAATAAACGACTACAGTCTGTAATTGGCCGGTTATCGTGAGATTATTTATTTATTAATAACGGAGGTCGATAAACGCAAAGTATACGCATCCTTCAATTAACCACATGCAAATATTACGACATCAAATCAAATCAAATATACTTTATTCAGTTTAGGCCCTAATAAGGCACTTATGAACGTCAAAGACTACTACCGGTTCGGAAAACAACCCAGTCATCGAGAAGAACCGGCAAGAAACTCGATCGGGTACATTTTTTAAATATATATTTCCAATACATTATACAATGCTTTTAGTGGATGCACAGAGAGGAGTCAATTCCAGACATCACTATCATTCACGTCATCATCATCGTAGTTCAAGTCGAGGTAATTATATTTATATATATGTATATCGGAATATTTGTATTTTTTTTTCGTTTTACGCTCCACCGTCTATAGAAACTAGTAACACCAGAGGAGTCGCAAATGCGTTGCCAGCCAGTGTTTGGGGGGAGGGGTAGGTGGTCCTGCGGCGCTCTCACTGACCGAACGAAACGCAACAATGCAAGCACTGTTACTTCACGTCGGTTTTCTGCGAGAGTGTGGCACTACCCCGGGCGAGCCGACCCATTCATGCTGAAACCAGTAATAGCTTCAGCGTGGCTCTACCACCTTTTTCTAACACGAAAAACTTGAGGTTCCATTGACATAAAACTATCTGTAGCAAAACAGTACTCATTATTACAAGCTTGTAATGTTTGTTAGTTTGTTAAGGGGAAATCTTGCAAGCTGGGCTGGCCTTTAGACCTACGACTTTGCAATTTTGCATGTTTCTTCAGTTCTGATGAAAATATATGAGAATGAAATAAAATCGAAACGACAAATATCAAAATGGCCGCTATAAACATTGAAAAAAAATTTGAGCGGACTAGAATAGAAGCTAGTTTTAATTTTTTTTTAAATTCAATTAATTATATTAAAATAAATTGTTACGTCGTTCTTTAGTGTGTTAATAATTTGTATTACCGAATATGACAGATGACCGATAAATTTTCTATTACCACGTTATAAGGTGCCTACGAAACTAATTATGCAGTGTTAAATACAGAAATACGATGCCCATTTCTTCGGCAAAACTATCCATTCAAACCGAGTTTTTCTATTATTAATTTATTGCGTTTCCACCCACATATTAAGCTATTTCGCATCGTTCTTAGAATTGGTATATTGTACTAACTTTATATTTATTGTCACTAGTTAGCACTATAAGGAGAAGACTGTTAACAGTATGAATAGATTATTACAGTATTTTTGCGTACAGCGAGTTTATACGTATAGTTATTGTAGTTAAAACTTCCTTAGGCGCGTTGAATATTTTTTGAGTGAACAAAAAGCGTGAAGCTCGCATAATCGTCACCGCACACTTCCCATTAGCTATATGTATACTGTTTTATTATCAGGGCGGGACAAGGTCCGCTGGGCCCGCTAGTTTCAAATAATTCAGACTGTAATACATTTCAGAATTCAAGAGAGAACACAGTTATTCCATTGTTTTGAGTTTTGACTTTTATCGGCAGTCCTTATGACGGCTTTTATTTTTTTACTTTCACTGTATAAAAGTATATCTCAACCTAAACTCTAACTTTTGAAACAAAATCACAAACATAAGATTAATAATAATAACTGTAAATTAACATTCAACATTTATTATATTGCTATTATATATAATATATGCTATTATCTAAAAAGTAATAACCTAACCTATTAACCTCATCAACTTTAGATTTTTATATATGTTAAAAATGTCTCTTTACAATATCATAAAATAATAAAACGATACTGCAAAAGTCAAGGACACAATTCGACAGAGTTCCTGCATTCGAAGCGTGTCTATGAAATGTTTTTTTCCATTAATATAACAATTGATAATTCATATAATTCTAATTAATACAGCATATAAAATTCAACTTAAACAGATAAATGGTGGCGTCTGTAGATATCATTTGAATATTGACAGATATATTTCATTAATAGCGTGGGTTTAGCTCGACATTGTCCTTAGTTCTGTTCTCTGCTATTATTGTTATAAATTAAAAAGGTCAACTTTGATTTATATCGTTCTAAATTACTAATAAAGATTCAAAATCTATTTTAATCTATATTCGATAGCAACAAAATAAAGTTCATAACGATTACTATGTGTGCCCGCGGTTTCGTCCGTGTGAACCACAAAATTAAACTTGATGAGTAGTTATTAAATTTTTTTTTAAATATTAGACGGTTTATTATTTGTAAATGTTATTGTAGGGTCTTTATGTACTGAAGTTCTTACTATATAAGACAACAAAGTGGACATATTAAATGATTAATACATTTAATTACAACGAAAAATGACATATTTAACTGGATTTAATCTTTATCTATTTTAAGATTTTATTAAATAAACAGCTATTTAATTATTAGGATATACATATTTGCACGTTGCATTTAACATTCTTAGTTTGTTTTATTTGATACAAAAGCGGTTAATAAGACAATTATTAAAAGTGATGTTTATAGTTCTGACACCTTTTAAACAATTTATATTGCGACACTTATAGTCCAAAATTGTCTTTGGCATTATATTAAGCAATTAATCTTATTAAAGTCTTATAATAGGATGTATATAAATCTTTTTGTCTTAACTTAATTTACATTTAACTCAATAACCTATTTATATAAAACCTGCCTAAGAATACAATATGGTATAAACATGAATTGGTTCAGTAGTTTCAAGACTCATGAGGACCCCAGCGGGAAAGCAAACGGACAAAGAGACTCATCCTTTGTAATAGGTATATACAAATGAATAGTTACCCCGTAGAGAATATATAAAACTATTAAAAACTATCGTTTTTTAACCTAACTAAAGTCTCTTTATATTGTAAAAAAAATCTAAAGTTGATAATTAAAAATGTAAATTAGACTCGCTGACAGAAGAAATATATGAATGATTTACAAAACAACCGTATCACGGGTCTTAATTCTCGATTCATTATCACGCAATATATTACCACCTCTGCATAACATTCTGACCTACTCGCAGCAATATGTACAACAACACTCTTCGGTTACATTGTGTATATCGATAGCATACAGTAAGTGGTTAGGTAGCTTTGGTATAATAGTATGGACGTTATGAAGAAACTGAGCTCGCGTGGGACTGCATAACCGTAGGTAATTTAAAATCCGGAATACTCTATCGTGAAGTACTTTATAATATTTTTCGGTTTAACTTTGTAGAACAACATTAGTAATGCGAACTAATATTATGAATGCGAATGTGAGTTTGTTTGTTTATTACCCTTTCACGCCTTAAATTACTCAACAGAATCATCATGAAATTTTGCATACATGTTTTCAGGCGAACAGAAAAGAAGATCTTTCATCCAGAAATAAGTACTGTTCTCGAGGGATAGGTCAAATCTATATTCGAGCGGACGAAGCCGCAGGTAAAAGCAAGTTTATACAATATATTATTCATAAGTTTGATATATAGACTATGGTAGCTATTATAACTTAAGTAATCTATACATATTATAAAACAAAGTCCTCTGCCACGTCTGTTTGTTTATCTGTCAGTTTGCGATAAACTCTAAAACTACTGAACGGATTTTCATGCGGTTTTCACCAGTAGATAAAGTGATTCATAAGGATGGTTGAGGTATATAATTTGTCAAGGTTTCTTTTATTATCTGAGCGGGACAACGTCCACCGGGCCCGCTAGTATTTTCATAATACGGCTAAAACCTTGACTATAAATTTGCTGATACCCGTCCGTGACTTAGTCTGAATCGTTTATTAAATAATCAATATATATATATATATAGAAGGAAAAACATAAAAACAAACATTTTTTTTTTGCTTACATAGTTATTTATAACATAATTATAACATAACAATGTTATCAGTTTACTTCCCCTCTCCTGTGTATGCGTATTATACCCTTTGCCCACTTCTACATAGCAAGCAAACACACATTGCTAAAGGTTAAAGGCTTGTGACAAGCCGTAGTTCTTTAAAACTGTACAAAGATGATTATATTTTTTTTCGTTATGTATCTAGTGCCTTTTTCGTGATGCGTGTACAACGGCAAACGTATATCATATTATTTAATTTAATTTAAAAAAAAACCAGCACCAGAAAGACGCCTGTAAAGTAAAAAACAACGGAAGTACAAATTATCTCAACAATCTTCTACAAAGAACTTAAAAACATAAGATAGATTCGAATTTCAATTCAATAAACTTCAATGAGTACATAGATAGCTATTACATTCATTGAAGAAATTTATATAATATAATTAAATCGAAGTTTCCGGAACGGTCGCCGGTAAGGATAACTGGTGCCTGCCCATTTAAGGGATACCGTTGGGGTCCGGCTGATCGTTATCAAAGCGTCGACTGGACTTAATGGAGTATCAATGATCCTTGGTCATTATACCCATTAAGACATGGTTGGAATTAATTAAAAGTCAATTGAAAACGTATTTTAATTACGCTATATACGTGTCAATATTTTACAAATTACCTCTAATTAGCCTGCTTGTATATTGAACCTAGATCCGATTTAATCGAAACGAGACATACGTAAGGATATACATTTAAAAAAGTGTCTAAATCTATTAATAAAGATTTTGGCTCATCGTTGAATGTTTAAGAATTAATAAACATGAAGATGAGTTTCTTATTAATTCTTGTTACTCAATTGCAAACAGCAGTTAGTATTTAATTTATTTGCAGCATTACTGTTCGCTTTATAACATTAAACAACTAAATACATATTACAGTAGAACCACAAGTTTTAGATAACATTAATAGCTATAAAACTATAGGAGCTCCTTGTACCACCTATTAGCGTGTTTACCATCTCAGACCAAATCATCAATAATAGTGGAAACTTCTAACTTAAATCAATACAAGATAGATTTGTAAAATATAATATATACTAGCGGGTCCGGCAGACCTTGTCCCGCCCTGATTATGAAAAAAATCCTTGTCAATTAATATACTAAAACGTTCCTCGTCAATTTTTGAAATACGTTCGGTAGTTTTTGAGTTCATCGCGAACAGACAGACGCGGTAGGGGACTTTGTTTTAATACTATGTAATGATACATAAACAATTAGTATAACAAAATAGCTACGATTTCAAAACTACTCTTAGATCCATGTTTAGAATAAATTAAACAACATAAAATAGTACGGTAACACGGTAAAAGAACACGTACAGGCAATGAATAACTGCCGCCAAAAGGCGCCAACCCGTCAACATACCGAGTACGTCATGCATTTTGATGGAGACGCCACTGTTTATTTACTACAAGAAAGATTTATGACATTGGCACTACATAATGCTCTACTGCTGCTCTTAGTTTAAATACTGCATATCCAAAAAAGGCTATGGAATATAAATAGAATCAACGCAGGCAGAATAAAATAATATTAAAACGAATTGAACATTATTTACCCCTATTGCTATTATAGATTCGAAAAAAAAAGTACATTTAAACAAATTTTACAAAATAAAAAAAGAACTTTAGAAAACCCCCCCAATCACAATTTGCCTCCATATTTCTAAAGTCAAGGAATGTTCTAACGATTGGTATTGGTAAGCATTTATTATCAATTTATCTATATTAATATTATAAAGGCGTAAAGTTTGTGAGTTTGTGACGTTGTAGAGGATAATTTCAAGAACTACTGTTCCGATTCGAAAAAATAAAAAGTGTTGTATAGTCCATTTATCTATACTAATATTATAAAGAGGTAAAGTTTGTAAGTTTGTGACGTTGTAGGGGGTAAGTTCAGGAACTACCGGTCCGATTTGAAAAATTCTTTCAGCGTTATATAGCTCATTTATTGATGAAGGTTATAGCCTATGTATCATTACGTTAGCGTTAGCCCAAAGTAACTATTCCACGCGAAGTCGCGGGCAGAGGTTATTTATTTATAAATTTACTGAATATCAGTTATTAATATGGGTAGGCACACGTATGTTGGATTTACGACGATTGTCGCAATTGTAGAGACACGCAATACAATTAGAATTTACATTACCGACGCACGTATTTCACAACAGCATTTAACGTGTAGGTGATGAATTATTATTGAATTTAGTACGTACATTGACGAATTATTTTATTATGTGACTATTATAATTGCTTTCCGAGAATATTATAGAAAATTCAATTCTGATTTCATAATCAAAGAGACCTAGATAAACGTTAACATTGTTTAACACTTTTTAAGGAAAACGACAGCACATAATAATAAGGTTTTATACTAATAACCGAAAAAAAAATTAAATTACCAAGTTACATTCGTTGTCAAGAATCATTTCACAAACACATGATAAACCAGACATATAAAGTACGGCAACCGTGGTAACAATTAGTATTATCTATATCTATATAAGTATAATAAAAATGCAATTATTGCTTTGAGGCTCAATATCAAAATTGTTGAACTTTTAGGCATAGGACTATGAACATATAATGCAGAATTGTTCGTAGTCGGTTCTAGACTTCTATTTTATTTTTAATCTATTGTCCCTTTGCCGTTACATCTAAGACACAAAGAAGAGGTCGAAAAATTAGCTAATCTTTAAATAAAAGATAATGTAAGAAGTAATACTAACCTAAAAGAACGAAAGTCAAATAATGTAGAGATAATTTAACGAAAAACTGCAATTTTCATTCGAAAATTACAGTCTAATCTTAGCTGAATATCCTTAAAATTAAATTTAAACCGTAGTAACACGTTTATACGCAATTTTTTTTTATATTGAAACACACATAATGTGTATAAATATTATTCCAAGTGTTATTTTACACAAAATCTCGGATCTTGTCCAAGCAAGGACGTTTGATAAATGTCAAACTGATTAAGACCTAAAATGATATTCGGCGCAATTGTCGGACGACCGAGAATGTTTCGTAACAAGTTTAAGAGTGTAGGTGACAAATTATGCGTAAGATTAGCGATGAATTTAAATAAGTTACGACATGAACTATTGTTTGTTAAAATACAAACATAACTTTTGTTATTAACGATTTCACACGCTTAGCAATGAATCAGTACAACTGCAGATCATCTGCTTAAGATACACCTATTGTCTTCAATTGTTATCTATTTTATACATCATATTACAAATAACAAATGTAATTATCATTACCGTATCATAAAACAGAGTCCTCTGGCACGTCTGTATGTCTGTCTGTTCGCGATAACTTCAAAAATTATTGAACGGATTTTCAACCGGTTTTCACGAGTAGATAAAGTGATTCATCAGGGAGATTTAGATAAATTTGACAAAGTTTTGTCATAGCAGGCAAACAAACCTGATGTTAAGTGATCACCACCGTCCATAGACACTTACAACACCGGGGGAGTCGAAAGTGCGTTGCCAGCCTGCATTTGGGGTAAAGGGAGGAAAGGGGAAAAACGAGGGAGGGGCGACCACCGGCGCTCTCACTGACCGAACGAAACGCAACAATGCAAGCACTGTTACGTCACGTCGGTTTTCTGTGAGAGTGTGGTACTACCCCGGGCGAGCCGACCCATTCATGCTGAAACCAGTAATAGCTTCAGCGTGGCTCTACCACCTTTTTCTAACACCACCAAATTTGAGGTTCCATTGACATAAAACTGTATGTAGCAAAACAGTACTCATTATTCCAAGCTTGTAATGTTTGTTAGTTTGTAAAGGGGAAATCTTACACGCTGAACCAGGTCCTTTAGACCTACGACTTTGCAATTTTGCATATTTTTTAATTCCTGGTGAAAATATATGTAAATGAAATAACAACGAAATGACAAATGTCAAAATGGCCGCTATAAACATTGAAAATTTCATTGTCAGTTTTCTATGAGAGCGTAGTAGGTACTACCCCGGACGAGCCCACCCATTCATGCTGAAATCAGTAGTAGCTTCAGCGTGGTTCTACCACCTAAAAAAAAACACTGTTTTTTGGACGCACTGAATGCAGTGAAAAGTTTAATACAAATCAAAGCTAAAATAATATTATAGAATCTAAAATTAATATTTATTTATTTAAAGTTGTTTCGATGTTAGACACATCTATATCTAAATATGAGTTAAGTTATTTAAAATCCCGCCATAAAGAGTACCGTTTAAATAAAAAGTATTTTCTAAGAGTTATTGATTCATTTTTATACTACACAAAAAGCTTAAAAAATGTGGCTGCTAAAACGATTAAAATCATATAAACAAGAAGTCGTCCTTTGGCTAAAATTACACCATAATGCGGGATATGAACTTTTTTTTTCATACGTTAATGTATAGATATTATTATTCGTATTGAGTATTGTACGAATCATGTACATTATTGTTGTAACATATTTGAATAGAGAAGTGGTTGTCATGTCAATATAGTTGTTTAGTGAGTTTATGTCTCAATAATAATGTATAAAATACAAGATGATTTTTAAATATAACATTACATATGTAAGAAGCGTGAAGTATGACGAAGAGACTTATGAATAAAGGATTCGACTTATTGTCGGTAGAAAAAAAAACTATTTCCAGATTTTTCAAGTGCAACTTCTTATGGCACGGTGGGCAAAAAATTTAGTTATGCGTTACATTTGTGTGTATGTATAAGTGTCTGTCTGGTTCTAGTGGTATACCAAAACGAGTAAATGTATAGTTAAGTATTTATACTACGGCACTACGTATAGTACATAGTTTATGAGCATTTTCATAATATATACATAATTTAAAGTTTCACTTCCTCCGCGTGTACACACTGACACACGCACTGTTTTTTTTTCTTGTTTGACTTAATATAGCCGAGTGAACGTCCATTTATCATTATATTGGGTCCCATCACAAATCAACGCTGCAGTAGTGCTTGCTATTTTTGCACGTTTTGCTCAATGGGTTTGCCAATTGTTGGACATAACTTTTCTTTTCATTTTTCAAATGTATCATATATTTTTTTGTCTGATTTCTTTGTGTAATTTAATTTAATTATATGGCTGTTCACAATCAAGTATTTCTTTCTTTCTATTTACAGTCCTATAAATAAATAATAAAGTGCATCAGTAGCCACTAAACAAAAAAAAAACTGTTAACAGAGGAAAAAATACACTACACTATTTTATCTTTGCCTGTTCATATATTACATCCTAGTCAATTTGTTCTTCTTAATTTATTGACACAAATTATTGAAACTGATTGAGTAACTATTGATGAGTAATTCAATAGAAAGGACGCAGGATTATGTGCAGAAGTTGCTTAAGCAATGGTGATAGACAACCGTGTACAATGTTTGCACAAGGAAACGATTGCAAGCAAATTGTTATTTAAGTAATCTCTCAAGTCGTTTCCAGGCTGGATTGTTTTGCGGCGATTCATAGCTACCCACGCTTCTATACTGTTTTCTTAACACTGACAGAACCTGATATATTTGATTTACAATACATTTGTATTCGTGACTATGCGTCTAGTTTATTATGTAAGTACGCCTTGTAACAAATCAACGACATTGGGAATTTGCATTTGCTGTCCTTGTTTGTCATTTTTATTTTATATTAACAGTGTATCGAATATTTTAAATGGTAATTATATATCAATTAGTAATTATTTTTGTAATTTAATTATTTAATATAATAAGTTAATTGCGGGGTGATAGGGTTTTACAGCCCGACTGGGTCGCAACCATCATGTATATGGCGAAAAAGCCCGTAATAGTAATTCGCTTCTGCGGGTCGCGTTTCGGGATCAGCCTGTGCATATCCAGCTTTTTGCAGGCCGGCATGATAGTGGCGACCGGTGATGGATAGTGTGTCACTCGGTGGTCGCCATTGTCTTTGGATTAAACTGTGCTTACCATCAGGCATAGTGCAGTCATTTTGCAATGCTACAATTAAAAAAAATCATAGTATAAAACAAAGTCCTCTGCCACGTCTGTCTGTCTGTCTGTCTGTTCGCGATAAACTTCAAAACGAATGAACGGATTTTCACGTGGTTTTCACCTGTAGATAAAGTGATTCGTGAGGAATAAATAGGGTATATAATTTGTCACGGTTTTGTTTAGTATCACGGCGGGATAACGTCCGCCGGGCCTGCTAGTTTAAAATATAATAAACTTGTGAATGACTATAATTCAGGGAACAACAGATCTAAATATTTTTTCCATTTTTTTAATTAGAGCAAGATATAGGTAAAAATATATAATTTCATAGTATAAAACAAAGTCCCATACCGCGTCTGTCTGTCTGTTCGCAATAAACTCAAATACTACTGTACGGATCTTTATGCGGTTTTCATGTTATGTTTTTATGCTCTAATATCGGTTTTCAAGTATTGTATCGCCACACTGTCTTAGATAAAATGTGGGATTAAGATGGCATATTCTCAATATCGGTGGTGAAAAAGAAATAGTTGTATGTTGCTTAGATACGGGACTAGACCACGTTTGCTAGCTAGCCAAGTTTTGAGCGCTTCGGTTTATGACGTATATACAGCTTTCAGTAATATTAACATTGTTTCTTATAGAATAAAAAGTACTGTATCTGAACTGTAGGTAAATTCTAAAATCTACGGCAATACAATTGAAGTCGCGATTGAAAATTAGTGAACAATAAGTTACATCCGAAAGCATTATGAACGGTCTATAATTCAAACATAACGTACACTTTACAACAATTTCCAATCGTTATAAAGATAACGTAACGATTTTATGCAAAATAGACTTTGCTGGCGTTCGCGTCTGTAGAGCCCACCTCATTGACGCCACCGGCGATCACTATTCTAATATTCCAGTTTCCGTTTACGGATACCTAACATGATTTAAAATCACATTACTGTGTACCGTATGACTTCACTCACCGCAATGTGATATGCTGGGATCTTTTATTTATATATTAATAAAATCATATATGTCTGCCATTCTGCGGGTATCATTGAAAAAATATTATATATCATTTCGAATAAATTGTTTTAGTTATACTTCAAGTACTATGCGTTCAGTTATTTGTTTGTTGTTATATAAATGGGTGCGGTGCTTATTTTTTACCGTTGTACATAAAATATATTATTAAGCAAATAAACAACGCAGACGAAGTTGCAAGGATCAGCTAGTTTAACATAAAATAACTCACATCTGCAACTACCTCATCATTAGCATATTAATAAGTCATCACATTTTAATAGAGTACAGTTCCACAAGTAACTAGTAAATCAGAAATAGTAGTCAGAAACAGTATTGTTATTAGTCATAAGTTTTTTTTTCTTTTATTTTAATTAGGTAATTTTATAAAGTGTTAGTTACATTACTGAAAAAAATTAATAAAACAATGAGTGAGAAATGGATTCTAATCTACTATTCTTTATCTAAAAAAATTAAAATAGTACATTTGTCTCATAGCAAATATTAGAAAGACACCATTTACGTGAATCCTTCAACAAATAAAGCAGACCGGCGTGGAGGTCTAGATAAGATTTAAATAAAGCGTTTCTTGAAACAACACATGGAATTACCTTTGAAAGCTTAAAAAATATAATCATATTAATAAGATATATCCACATGAGTTACTTAACATTTGAAATCGTGCATCGCTGTTACTAAGAAGCCAATAATCAAACGATACCAAATATGAATCAAAGAGCGG
>MU158879.1:222048-262870 GCA_015888305.1 Antheraea pernyi | reverse complement strand
AGAGCGGTTGCTCCTCGGGGCCACAAATTGATTGACATTTGACTTACCGTGTATATCGAAGGCGGGTAGGGCTCTGACGAGAGTTCGCTCCACAGTCTCAGTAAGGCTCGGTCTGTATCCGCACCAACTGCAGCAAAGCTCACCCCGCACTTTCTCCATAGCGAGAGTTCATACAACTTCCGCCATGGTACTCCATCGTTTTTGCCACCCTTTTTCTTTACACTGCCTCGAAAAGATGAGGTACGCACAAATGGTTCTGCTGGTATTGCATTCTTGCTGGCGCCTCTCCACGGTGGTTTTGTACCGTTGGATTTACCAATGGAAATGTTACTACCAGTAGAACCTTTACGTTGGAGCACTGGTTTATTTTGGTTCGCCTTTCTTTTTTCATCAAATAACAACGTGTTAGCAAACTCTTCATCGTTGTAGGATCCATCATATTTTAGTTCTTCTATAGTAATTGCAGCGGATTTTCTATCTTTATAGCTGGACCGTGAAGGGGTTCTGTTAAAATTTTGTTTTGCTTTATCACCATCGACCTCATCTTGGATCAAACTATCATCACCATATCGCATTCGAGCCGTTTTCATCAAAGAAGCCTTGGTGTTTTGTGTAAACAGTCGCTCGCAGGGGTCTAAAATTTTGCTTTGATCAGACCTGTTTCTGTACGTAGTTTCAGAATCAGTATCACTGTGTCCATCATAAGAGCTAGTACTGTTACTGAAACTTTTACCGAAGATTCCATCTGTGTTTTTTCCTGGGCCGTGGTTACTTTTGTCTACTTCTTTTATTTCAATTATGCATTCACTTTGGTATGACTTCTTCGAGTGGAGACTGTTATTGGAATCAGATTTTCTGAGGACATTATTCTTGTGATCAACACAACCATTGGCATGAGCTTTGCCTGTACAATGCCTGTGTATTTTGGCCAGTGCAGCCAAAGTTTTGTTTCCATTAGGAGAGAGTTCATCGCCGCAACGCAGCGACTGTTCAAACGAACCTTGAACGTGAAACATTCTTCGAGTATGCTTTATATATTCTCACGCGGGCCGATGTCTGCCACGCTTGGCATTTTAAACGGGTCAGAGTTTTATCGACCAGATCATGACTGTATCACTGCACAATAGATTTATGAAATTTATTACTTTAAAGATACAGATCGGCGTGATAAATTGGATTATTAGGTATTCTTAAGTATGTAAACGTCAGTTTCATAAACTGTAATTTTGAAGCAAAGCAAAAATATAATTAGTGTGTTTATAGAGTTAAAAAAAATAGTATGTACTTTACAAATTTTATTATTCTTTTTTTTTTGAAGTTATACTTCTTTTGGAGCGTTAGGGAAAATTATAAGAGTAAATTTTTAAGATACGCGCGCACACCGTCACGAAAAACCGATACCATGGAGTCAGCTATAGTCAACATTTTGTTTCTTTGTATTTGTTGTTTGTATTTCTTTGTATTAAAACTTTCAATGTATGAAATACCTTTTTTATTGTTAGTGTCGTTTTTTCTACAAACGTACATTAAGGCGTAAGGTAAAATTTTTGAAAAGATTTTTATTTTGTTACGCCAAAGAAGTATAACTTCTAACGTGTGTACATACATAAGTACACACACACTTTTTTTTCTAATCCTTAGATTATGGTATTCCTATAATATTAATTACCCAGGTATTTGATAAACATAGTTAATAGCATCTTCGATACAAAATTTCAAAATCCTATTGAGAAATTTTTATATGTTTTATATCATATTGCATATCTACAATCACTCGATAAATTATGCATTCGACATGAATTAGGTCATATTTTGTAAATTAATAATAACAACAAACTTGTTAACACAGCTGTTCTAATCACTCATTTAGAGATTTCACAAAGGCCGAACCATTAACGTACATATAATAGGCTATAAAACCTACATAAATTATGCAATTTTTTAAAATATCTATTACAGCTATTAATCATTAGTTCTTAATCGTTTACGTTACGTTATATCGAGTAAGTAAAAGTGATTTCTTGCAAGCTTTGGACACTGGCATAATATTTAATAGAAACATAGTCAATTTTTATAATTGAATCTTTGATTCTAACGCTATTTTCTCTGTATTATATTTTCTACCGATCGTTAATAGTAAGGAGACAAAAGAGAAGAATGTGGAAAGAATGAAATGTATGAAATGAATGCTTATCTATTTTTACAGGTTATGTGTGTTATAAATGTCAATATCAATTTTAACTTTCTTCTAGCTTAAGATTGTGTAACGAAATCTTACATAAATTCTAGATATATAAAGGTATTTTACGCGATTAAAAACCAAAAAATGAAATACTAAAATTATCCAAAATTATATCAGAACGAGTCAATGTTCGCTCGGAAGAAATAATATTTGTACACCTGCAGGGTTTAGCGATCATGTGCGATTTTAAATCACAGAAATTAATTTGTTTCTACCTCGAGCGTATTAAATTCGTAATTACCTATCTGATTAACTCTAACCTTACCTAAAGGAGTTCGATTTGTACCGATTGGTGTATTGATATTGTGTCGAGTTTTTCGATGATTCGTATTGTATTTGGCAAGAAAGAGCCATGAACATTATACGAGAAATACATCATTCAGGAATATGTAGAAATTATGCTATCAGTACTCTTCTGTTTATTTAATGAAGTGGATTTTAAGATTCTTCAATACAAGGACTAAATTGAAGAAAACATAACATTTTAGGTCGGACAATTGTAATGACAAGGTTGTTTCTGACTCATATATAGATTTTTATCTTTGTAGGTACAGACACCGCGATTCACTTATCGCCACTAGATACTACGTCAATATTGGAACGAACACTATCTACTCTCGCACATACTTCATCGTGGGAATGGGACCCGCCTTCCTTTCTTATAATATTTGCCGTTACTTTCACGATTCCCTTAATGGAATTAAGAATTAAAATTATAAAGATGATTTAAACTCAATCACTGTTTACATAAGCAATGTACAGAATACTCTAATATATTATAAACTGTCTGTATTCGTGGTGGAGTGTGGTCAAGGTTTTTTTATTCTAAGTAATGACGTGGTTAAAATTAGAATCACGGTAAAGGCTGCTGTCAGAAGAAACTGATATGTTCTTGCTAAGAGATTTTTAATTTCATCAGGGAAAATTACGGACTTACGGACTTCTTCTGGAAGTATCTGTTTCTCAAAATTCAGGTTAGTAATAGCATTCAAATCCGATGTAGGACGTAGTATCTGGGCGTACCACTGAGCCGCTATCACTACAAGGTTGCTTTGTAAATTGGCTTCGCAATCTACAAGCACGTTTGTGTTTTAATTTTGTGTACTAAAAACTCTACATTATCATGAACGGCTTGTGCTCTCTGTGCACGCACTAAAAACGATTATAACATGTAATGTATTTTAAATATATGCTAAAAAGTTAAACACGATCTAGTTTCTTGTCAGTTTTTCTTGATGACTGGGTCGTTTTCCGAACCGATGGTAGTTTTGATGTGGATAAGCGCCTTTTCGGGGCCTAAATTGATTATTTTTTTATTAGGAACTACCAAGAAAATTTGTCAATCGATATAATTCCGATAAAAAATATATAATCAATATTAAAATATTAAATCAATGATTTTAAAGTTTACTTTACACTTTCAAGTATTTCAAAGTACTCTTAAAAAAACAATAACATTCACCCCGAACAGTTTAGTGTTTTGGGGAAAGAAACGGTACAATCAAACGCACTCAATAAGTATTCCAAGTGAGCACTCGACAAATTTCGATTTGCCGTCAACAATACCTCTCACCAATCAATTTTACAAAGAAATACTCTAATCATCACACTCAGTAGCGCTTTTACCACACGCAAAGTTAAGTTTGCAACGTGTGTTGTATGTGTAAATACCCTGAATACACGTACTCCAAGAGGTTGGTCAACGCTTCATGTAAATTCGTCTAGCGGCACAGATCCTACCCATTCGATAATATTGAAATTGGCATTACATAATCGTAATCGTTTCCACTGTCGAGTACGATTTTTAACGCCCTTGCATAATTCGAGGATTTACCGCGAAAACCGGATAAGTGCGGAAAAATCACTTCAAATATTGAGTCTCGAAGCGACTTTAGTGCATTTATTTACCTTTGCGTTATTTACAGGGTATGTATATTATTTATAATGGACAATTTAACGTTTTATTTTTAGTTTTTTTTTCTCGAACTGACTACGTTACTGATTGTTTTTGGAACTAAATGGCAACACAATGAAGTAGATATCGAGATCGTTTTACAGAAAAAAAAAACTACAATAAACGGTGTTAGATGTCTGAGACGCTTCGAATTATACAATCTTCATTTAATCTAAAGGTATTATTAACATTTATAGAAAATTACGACTTTTATAAGCACTACAAAAGACTAAAGATTTTTTTGTAAGCGAAACATACATTATTGTTTTCAAATTTTTTGAACTTCTTTTTGAGGTTTTACTTCTTTTGCCGCGTTTGGGAAAATTGATTAGAGTGAATTTTTACGTGGCGTGCGTACAATGACACCTAAAAGCGACACCATGAAGTTGGTTAGTAATTGTCTGTCAAATTTTCGTAATAATTGATAACTATATTCAAGGTAGTTATTTAACTAAACCGCTATAAATTGCAATTAATGTCTTTTTTCAAGAAACAAAGAGTACTTACTAGAACACGAAATAAAAGTTTTAATTATTTTTATTTCGTTACGCTAATTATGTACAACTTGTTACATAAGTATACAACACATAGGTTTTTCAAGTCGCGAGCATCAGCTAGTGATCACATACAAAGGAAAAATTACTGAGGTAAATAATATTTATTTTAAAAAGTAATCGTATCGCACGAAGGGTTTACATTTATTCATCAAATGAATATGAATTCTACTACACGTGTATCAATGGAAACAATATATGAACCAGCACGGTCTACTGTTGTTGTTCGAGCCGATCGATCGTGACCGGTAACTTACCCGCCGACTTACAAGATAACTTACCGATCCTGCCTCAATCAACTATGAAATAACTATTTCTTAATACTTCTCTACCTTAGAAGGGAGTCATGCTCACTTTTTAAATCACATAGAACATATGTCAAAATGTAGAACGAACTATCCATATATACAAACTCTTTATATAGTAAGTAACTAACAAATTAAATAATTATACTAATTAAAAGTTCCCAGAAATACGGTGAATCTATATAATAATTGGGGCGATTAAAACTCTCTTTGTTTTCGTAGAGCATCTAAAAAAAAACTAAACGGATCGTAAAACCGTAGAGATGCAATCTTCGTTATCCCAAACTGTGTGGACTTCTTGTTAATTTATAAAACACTAGCTGATACCTGTGACTTCGTCTGCGGTCTTTATTATCTTAATAATATATTTAAAGTGAGGAGGAAAAAACATCAAAATTTAAAAAAAAGAAGATTTTAGTGCTTACGAGATCGTAGTTCCTAAAAAGTATATATAAATTGTAATATTGTATAAATTTATTTTTAAAACATTTTTACAAATTAATCAATTTGTAATGTAATATTATGATATCTTTTTTTTAGATAAGGTTTAAGTGTCTAAGAATTAAAACTAAAAAAATACCCAAAATTTATCAAAAAATAGTTTTTGCGTGATGCGCTCACACCGGCAGGCCTCTGTAGCATTTTATTTATATAGACAGAAGATACGAAATACAACATTTTAGTTTATGTATATAATTTGTCAATGCTCTTTTATTATCAGAGTGGGATAACGTCCGCCGGGCCCGCTAGTATTAGTTAAACGTAACACAACCCACTCGCAAAACAAATAGTTTATATTAATCCAAAGCATTTTTTATATATATTTTAATTATAAAAATCCCTCAATACTAGGTAGAAAGTAATTTTGACCACATTAAATGATAATAATAACATAACAACTGCTAATAATGTAAATATTCAGAGTATTTCAAAAATATTTCTTTTTCATTTAAGGAAAATGAAATTATCAAATGTATCTATATTATTGTAATGGAAAAGTACTATAGACGTAGCTACTACCGTATCAAAGATACAGGGCTATAGAAGCCCCGATATGTATGAAAAATTTAAATGTTCTCCATAACTTCAACAACATACTCTGAATAAATAAATAATGAAAATATGAAGAGATAGTATTTGTAGGTCATTTTTTTAATATTATACGTGGCAAACGAACAGGCGGGTCACCTGATGGTAAGTGATCACCGCCGTCCATAGACACTAGTAACACCAGGGGAGTCGCAAGTGCGTTGCCAGCCTATGCTTAGGGGATAGGGAGGGGAGGGAGGTGAGCCTTCGGCGCTCTCACTGACCGAACGAAACGCAACAAAGCAAGCACTGTTAGTTCACGTGGGTGTTTCTGTGGGTCGGGTGGTAGTAACTCCGGACGTGCCAGACCCATTCATGCTGAAACCAGTAACGGCTTCAGCGTGGCTCTACCACCTACAAGAAAGGTCATAGTGATTCCTAATTCACAAGTCGTGGAATACCGACACGTTTTATTCAATAGAAGAACACATCCTTTACAAGAAATGTTGATACCGGGCCTAAGATCAGCTACGACACTAGAAAGTACGTTTATTCAACAATTTATACATCTTACTTGACATGAAATACCGAGTAAAATCAATTATGTCGTGAACTAATGATCCGCCGAATGAAGCCGCCGACCGACCACCGGCCGACTGTATAATAAAACTATAGTCCCAATAAATTGTCACGGAATTAAATACAAAATGCAAATTGGCTTTAATTCCGTCAATTTAACTTCAATAATAACATTTAGAAGCGTTAATTAAACAACTTTTAAATGTATATTTCAATAATTTATCAAATTTTAATTCGATTATGTCCGCACTACGCGGCTGTTTCTATAAGTAGGTGTACAAACTTGTTCACAATTGCAGTTTTCTTTTAGCACTTTCTAAAAATAATTGAATTACAAAATATACTACAGAGTAGGTACTTAAAACAAGTGAAATTCACAAAACTTTCGGAGCATTGTATAATTATTTTTTAAGAAATACCGTACAAATAATGAAAAAAGATACATTTTATTGTAATTTATATATTTACTCGTGCTAAAAAGCTACAAGAAATCGAATGCATAAGATAAGTATCCGCCAAATGAACCAAGATCAAGGTTAGCCGAAACGTTGTGGTTTTTTCTAAACAAACTTGCATAATAATGACACAAAATTTGATTGATTAGAGACATTATCTGTTTCTGAGTGGAGTTTTTATCTCTCCGTGACGTACATTCATCAAGTTAATTCAAATAGCCACCTGTGTAAAACAAATATATACGTAGATATTATATTTTACAAAAGTTCTTTACATTTTCTTAATTGATATTAGGCGTTTACATTCTTTATAACAATTTTTATAACAGAAATACTTCAAGAATAAATAAATAATAATGTATTTTTCAAACTTTAACGGTGTTATTACAAAAAAGTTAAATACGTATTGAATACTTGCTTTAAAAAGGTTTCGAATTAAATAAATGCACCGAGGTCGCTGATCGCTGAATGTTCGCCATCTTGCTCCTTCGTCTCGCTTTGGTTACGTTAGGTAATACTTGTGAAAAAGGATAACGCGAACTTGCCTCGGGCGAGCGCGGTGCATTTAAATCGAAACCTTTTTAAAGCAAGTATTCAATTCGTATTTAACCTTTTTTTTTCAACAATCTCAATCTCATTTGAATTTAAAATGGTGATGTGATCCAATATGGTAAATACGGTAAACCTAAAGGGTCTGATTCTCAAGTGCCGCAGCCGGAACACACCGGCATGTGCTTACTAAAAACCTAGCGAGTGACTGGCTTTTAAGTACAGTTGCCGTAACACACCAATAGGTGCTTGGCGACAGATTTTCGACTTGAGGGTGGTAGCTAACCAGGCGTAGTTGGAAATATACCACCACCATGCTATGGTTTCATCGCGACGGTTTCCTTTACCGAAATTACCGCACTTAATCGCAAGGATTCATACCTACATCGATCGACGCGGTATTCCTAACACGTTACCAGGTAATCCATCATTGGGGTGCGATGTCAGGAACCTCCACGTGGTGCACCCCGGGCAACGTCGGTCCCTCTGACCGGCGGCTGATACCTGACGCGACGACCTAGGCTTGTTCATTGGATTCTGCTCCCGCCTCAAGTGACGCCCCCTGGCTAGTCCATGGAGCCTTGTTCTCCTCCTCACTCACTGACCTTTGCTCTTGTTCCTGGACTCCGAACCACTCCTCTCCTGATGACATTCGCTTTGTTTTGGACTCTGATACCTTCCTCTATTGCTGACTCACGCTTACTTCTGGACCTTGATATTCAGCTAATATGGAAAACACAAAACTTGGAATAGAAATACCCCAGGAGGGTACTGCTCGCCTCGCGAGCAGAGAATCCCTCCCCGAGTCTTCGGACTCGGGCAGCCCTTCGTCTTCTGGGGGGGGCACAATTTTGTGTGATGACCTTTTACCGACGACCCTGGCTAAGACACTGGCTTCTGACTTGACGAACGATCTGGACGACGATCTGGAAACGACGGACACGGCTTTCACAACGGACTCTTCTTTTTCGACAAAGATGGAAAGTGCAAAATATGAAAAAATACTACCCCGGGAGGGTACCGCTCGCGTCGCGAGTGGAGAATCCCTCCTCGAGTCTTCGGACTCGGGCTGCCCCACGTCTTCCGGGGGGGGCACAATTTTGAGCGACGGAATAACGGCGACCAAGGCGAGCACAACGGACTCAGATACTGCAAGTAGTATGGACACGGCGAATGCACCGGATGTCCGCTCAAAGTTCTTGGCACGGATGCTTCGGCTGGTACCTGCACCGGATAGCGCGCAGGGAGCCCACCGCCACATGTCACGAGTGCGGCGCTGAGACGGATACCGCGCAGCACACTCTCTCTGAGTGTGCGGCGTGGGACGATCAGCGCCGCACCCTGGCTGCGGCGGTAGGGAACGATTTCTCGCTGCCGGGCGTGGTTTCGGCCATGCTCGGCAGCGAGGAGGGATGGACTGCTGTGGCCTCCTTCTGCGAGGAAGTCATCTCAAAGGAGAACAGGAAGGAGGGGGAGGAGGAACGCTCGCCCCCTCCCATAACCGAGCCGAACCTGAGGAGATGGGTCGGGGGACCCATCACTCATTGCACAGGTGAGGCCGACGAGGGGAGACGACTGGTTGTGTACCCAGTAGTCTCTCTATAGTAGGACGAAGCCTGGCGTTCAATCGCCAGGCTGCCGCAGGGGCGGTTTCTCAGGTAGACAGCAGGTTCGATCCCTGGCCGCCCCTACCATGCGGCGGACGGTACACCGTGGGGTTTTAGTCCGTGCGAGTCGGACATAACCCACTCTCTCCCATTTCCACATTTCCCCACGTAAATAAAAAAAAGGGTCATCCACATCGCTTGGCATTACGCTGACATGGTCAAATATAGTATGCTCTAACAACATGGATCGTATCTAACGTCACGTCAATCTGAATGACGTTTTACGTCGAACTTTCGACAACGTCAGTACTCCAGTTAATAGGAAAGCGTAGGTATGGCGCGTGAAGTATGCCACCAGTCTTGGTATTATGGAACGTACCTATCTGCTCTGCTAGGAATTGAAACTCTGGGACTGTGGAATGCGAGTACACAATTTTTTTTTCAAAGAACTCGTAAACTTTCTGTTCAATGCATTTTTTTTTTACATCATAGATGGCAAACGAACAGGTGTGTCACCAGATGTTAAGTGATCACCACCGTCCATAGACCTTGCAACACCAGAAGAGTTGCAAGTGCGTTGCCAGCCTGTGTTTGGAAGAAGGAGGAGTGGGGAAGTGAGGAGGGGGAAGGGAGTTGGGTATCCGGCGCTCTCACTGACCGAACGAAACGCAACAATGCAAGCACTGTTACTTCACGTCGGTTTTCTGTGAGAGGGTGGTACTACCCCGGGCGAGCCGACCCAGTCGTGCTAAAACCAGTAGTAGCTTCAGCGTGGCTCTACCACCTACACTCTACCATCTCGCGATCCAAAGACTGGTCATTATCTCAGTCAGCGTATAAGCATTACCGTACAACGTGACAATGCAGCAATATGAGAACTATTCTGCAAAATAATTGGATGACACCCATTACCTTTAAACAGCCAGTACAAATGACTGTCTGTTTATATTGACTTTTACTTGTTACTATTAATATTAGGAATGACGATTCTGACTCAATGCCAAGTTTTTGTATGATAGCAATCTGTTATTCATTATTGCTATTGTCGAATAGGCTACTACCATATTTTATGTACAGCCAAATAAGAGTGTTCCAAATTTTATTACACAAAAAAGGTTACATTTCACCTCTTATTTTGTTAAATGTTTTTGTGTTATTTTGTGTTAAACCATAAATATAATAAAATAGGTAAATGAAGTCCAGTTTGATATATGAAAATCTCATTTTCGCATGTTCAACTACATATGAAGCTGGAACATATTAGATCTCCTTCGGCTTAAATATATTCTCTTACAGTTAATTCATATGACAGGATTACAATCCAATACCTGTTAACATTTTCGTGTCCACAATCTTATCATTCTCAGGGGAAAGGCCATTAGATACCTAACCCTTCTTAATGACGTCGTGCCAACCCTTCTTTAGTCGGTCGCGACATCTTGCTTCCGTAAAATCTAGGTCAAGGCATTTGTTACCGATTTAAGCATTTTTTCTTTGTCCAAATAAATTAAGTAAAACCTTTGTGGAAAAACTGATCTTAAAATGTTATATATGGTCATATTAATACTATCACAATTAATATAGAGAATTAAAAGCTTCGCAAGAACTACCAGCCAGATTTGAAAAAAATATTTTTACGTCACATATCTGGTTTATTGAAGAAATTTCTACATGCTTACTACCCTAAGGGACGGAACAGAACTATAAAGCGAGGGAAATTGCAAAAGAGTACAGCTATATAGTTATAATTTGAAATTGGTTTTAGAACTAATATAGAGCTTTTAAGGATGGGAAAGATATAAACTAGACATTACTACACTTTTCCATTAAGAATTTTAAACTATAACATAAAACAGGAAAATAATGCCGTAATTATTATTATTATGAGACCATTAATATTATTGGAGCGTGTAATTAAGCAATAACATTTTGATAAATTAAATAATTCTGGAAAAAGGGTCTTACACCGTGCTACATGTGGACATGAATAAAAAGATATAATAAATCTCTCTCAATTCTTGGCTAAATCTGTATCTCCATGCCATTAATGCTCCGTAGCATGAAGCCTTCACGGAATCGATACACAGAAAGGTAGTTAGCAAACCAGTCGTAAGATGGAATGACTCTGTGTCAGGTTCTAATAGTATATTATACAGCACGGAAGGCACCGGGATCCTGCTGATAGTAATTTCACCTTACAAGACTTTTCCTCTCACATTTATTCAAGATACATTCATCACTGACTGTTGCATAACATCAATTTTGTCGGGTCTAGAATCAGCATTTCACTTGTTGTTGGTTAGTCATTTCTTTATAAAAAAAATTAAACATAACTATTTTATATAACTACTCTAAGTCTTACTAGCTGTGCCCGCGACTCCGTCTGCGTGGAATCTAATGTAGAAAAACAATGATTAATAAAATCATCTGAATGTATTAAGTTAAAAAAATTATCTACTCGAGACTATGCTTTATGATTTCAAGCCAACCTCACCTGCACGTGGTGCACCCTGCTGAGTAACGAACGAGGCAATGGCGATAGCGGGGTGGTAGGGTTTTACAGCCCGCCACCGCCGCATGTCACGAGTGCGGCGCTGAGACGGATACCGCGCAGCACACTCTCTCTGAGTGTGCGGCGTGGGACGATCAGCGCCGCACCCTGGCTGCGGCGGTAGGGAACGATTTCTCGCTGCCGGGCGTGGTTTCGGCCATGCTCGGCAGCGAGGAGGGATGGACTGCTGTGGCCTCCTTCTGCGAGGAAGTCATCTCGCAGAAGGAGGCGGCGGAGAGGGCCCGCGAGGAAGATCCGCAAAGTGGCCCTCTCCGCCAAAGGAGAGCAGGAAGGAGGGGGAGGAGGAACACTCGCCCCCTCCCATAACCGAGCCGAACCTGAGGAGATGGGTCGGGGGACCCATCTCCTCATTGCACAGGTGAGGCCGACGAGGGGAGACGACTGGTTGTGTACCCAGTAGTCTCTCTATAGTAGGACGAAGCCTGGCGTTCAATCGCCAGGCTGCCGCAGGGGCGGTTTCTCAGGTAGACAGCAGGTTCGATCCCTGGCCGCCCCTACCATGCGGCGGACGGTACACCGTGGGGTTTTAGTCCGTGCGAGTCGGACATAACCCACTCTCTCCCCCGAGAAGGTGGCGTATCCATAAAGGATTTCCCCACGTAAAAAAAAAAAAAAAAAAAAAAAAAAAAGGTAATCCATCATCGCTTCAAAAATTCAATATATTCTTAAGGAATTAAATATAATTCGCTCGCTGTTTAATCAATTTACACTATTACTAGCGGGACGGGCGGACGTTGTCATGCCTTGATAATAAAAAAAAAAAAAAAATCAACCGCAGCTCCACCTACCGGGTCCAATTGTGAATCTAAACCATTCTCGGATCCACTGGAACACGCACCCCAAATTTCATCAAAATCGGTCCAGCCGTTTAGGAGGAGTTCAATCACATACACACGTACAGAAGAAATTTATATATAAAGATTAGAAAATGGTAGTTTGTGAATATGTCTGTAGGTAATTTTCGGAACAGCTGATCCGATTCTAAAAAGTCTTTCACTAATGGGAAATTACGTTGAAACTGATGTGTTTACAGTCTGTTTTATGGTTATTAATTTTTATATTATAATTATCATGTACGAAGTCACAGGCGGATGTAAGTAATTTATAACAGTTGTTATAATTTATACAAATCGCGATAAATATGTCAAATGCGGTCTCTTTGATAAAAAGTGTATAATATACCTATCGCTTTTTTCTTTGCATAATTACGAAATATATTGATTTCATTAGGGACGTAAGCAAGTTACTATACTATGTTTTTTTTAATTAACATAGAGAATGATACAAAACGACAATCGTATTCCATCGGTTATTGGACAGCATACCTCAAGTGTAACAATATAACAACTTTGATAATAAAACAATTGAGGTGACGCTTTCCCGGAACAACCGGTATACCCGATAAACAAAGGGGGTTGTAGGGTAACCGAATAAACAGGGTACCAGAGTATGTTACGTAAATGGATCGCTACCTGCGAATGATTATAAACACATAATATTGGCTCTCATTTGACTTAAAACGTTACAGAATTAGCTACCAGACTAGGCCCCCCTCGGCAACGGCTCAAGCCTAGGTCCGTTCCCTCGGCGTGGAGCCCTTGAGTACGCTGCTCGCGCGATACAGTGACACAAAGTCTTACATCACTGCGACAACATTACACATATCACCTCCACACACGTGCACGCATACACGCTTACACATGCAAGTGGAAGGGTTTTTTTTTCCCTTATCAAACTAAAATAGTTTAGAATATTATCCGATACGAAATATATATAAGAGTTGTTGAGGTATGTATGCTTGGTACACATATATGTTTCAACAACTCATATATGTATGTTAGTTAGCTTAGCTTAGGTTAGCTCAGATAGGTCGCGAATTGCGTGTATCAGGCAACAGTCAAAGCCGAGGTGCGCCGTGCACCCTTGAGCTAGTTGTCAAAATAAAATCGGTTAAGTGCCTTAAGCGCTCGCCTTAGTAGTCCGGTAAAGCTGTTAAGACCTTGCTTGGTCAATAGCGTAGTCAGTTCGAAAAAAAAAAAGTTACAGAATTATCCAATATTAAATTATTGAGAGGCTTGACAGTGGCCCTGGCGAAGTATTGTAGACTGTAAGGTAGCCGCGTGGTTTACGTTCATCATCATGTTGTCATTACATAGTCGTGCTCCGTTAAAAAATACGTATATAAATAAAAATCAATTGCCGAATGTACTTAAGCGCGCATAACATCAGAACCGCTGCACCCAATTGGCTAATTCTTTTTTGTTGTATTTGTAATTGTCATGACAATTGAAAGAAAACGTTTAAAAATTCAAATGAAAGGGTGAGTGTGACAAACGACAGTAGTGAGACCTTAAAAATATTGACAGAACTGGTATATCTACATTCAGTTCTTCGATTGCATATACACGGTTGTTTTGCAAAGAGAAAATTCGATCTAATTTTCTTCGTTGGTACATCCCTTCGAAGCAGGGCCAGACAGCTAGTACAACATACATACACAAGACTAATAAGTTATATTTATCAATAAACTAGGTCACGAGTAGGTATATCGGGTAATCATTAAAATTCATATTTAAAACGACAAAGGCGAAGTCTTCGTAATAATAAAACTAAAGATCCTTGAACAGCGCTCAGCGGAGAGACACGAGAGAACGATGTGTATATAATAATATATTCAACGGTTGTACCGAACGTGATGCCGGATTTAATATTAATAAACTCTTTTATCTCCTTCTTAGAATAACGTAATTATATTCGTTTTGCGATTCAACGAATGTTTGTGATAATGCGTACAAGAAACCCCTAAGCCACAATACAAAAGATCATCGTATTGTACTTTAAGAATTAACAATGGTTTCAATATTTCTTTCAAAAGATATAGAATAAAAATACATATTAATTATACTATTAAGGACTGCACATAATATAGAAATATCGTTGGCATAATCTTAAAGTAAGTTCATGAGATAAACTCCAAAATCACACCACTAAACATTAACCATTTCATCTAAATATTATTTACTAGCGGGACTGGTGGACATTTGCCGCCGTGATAATAAAAATAAACCTTGACAAATTATATAATGAAACCTTCCACACAAATCCCTTTATCTATTGGTGAAAACCACATGAAAATCCGATCAATAGTTTTTTTTAATTTATCGCAGACAGACCTGGCAAAAGATTTCGTTTTATAATGTGTAGTGACATACAAATATCAAAATCTATTCAGAATTGAAAACATAAATAAAATTGAAGTGTGTATAATTTGTAAGGGCTAAAAACCCCGAAACGTCTGAACCATTTTTATCGAGACTTTCACTAGCAGAAAGAGGACTATTCACATTACTATGTAGGTTACATTTTTTTAATAAAAAAAATTTAAAGTCATAATAGAGTTTAACAGAGATGGGATAAAATAAATATAACCGGCCAAAAAAGTTGTAGTTATGATAAAATTATAATTGAATGAGAAAAAAGAAAACGATGAGTATAGATTAATCCATTTTGGATGAAATTACAAACTCACATTCGCATTTATAACATTAGTAGATAAGGATAAATCTATATAAAATACGTAGATATTGAATGGCAAATTATGGGAAAACGAGGCCCTTTAGCTCTTTTATGTGTGATTTGAATATCGTAATAAATACGAACATAACCGGTTCGACATGAGGTATTACAAATCACGCAAAAATATGTACATACTTGTGACATATTCAATTTCGCTAAACGTTTCAAGCTATTAAATATTATAATAATTATATACTTGTATATTTTTAGTGCTAATGTATTCTATTTCATTGTAAATGTCAAAATATATATTAAATCCCTCCTCGTGATACATAAGCACGTATCGATGTCACAACATATATAAGAAACGAACTTTTATTCACGGCTTCGGTCGCGTTCTATTTGTCTATTTGACTTGTCTCACGGTAATTTCATTTCTTTTCTCTATGAAAGGTAACATATGTTCTTTTCTGTTCCCCGAATAACTTGCAAAATGTCGATTGAGTAGCTAAGACATGAACGCGTAACAAATACACAAACAAACTCGTAAACGCAAGGATAATAACCAACACATGCGAAGACGCGGACACATCTGATAATAATATAAGAAAGAAGCAATATAACTCAATTAACGGGTCAAGATAAAACGGGCGCTCTCCAAATAAATGGTGTGTCGAAAGGACGCGATATATTTACGATCAGACACCCTCGGTTAGATACATTGAAATGCAAGGAATGGAAGGACGGACGGACGAAACGGTTATTTTTTCTTCTTTTTTTTTCATATTCTTATGTCAATTTCCTTTTTCGATGCTATTTGCGGTCCGAGTTGTTGGAAATGACACGAAAAGGTATTATAACCTAACTTGTATTTCGTGGAAGCCGATTTATGAGAATTTGGATTATCATCGAGATGAACGAGAAACATATAAAACATGACATATGGAATTTCAGGTAACACTACGGTGTTTGAATATAAAATAGGTAATTAATTATACAATTTTATATAGTTGAATGTAATCTACAGTGTCTTGGCCTCAAATGTCGACTACATTTTGAAGTTTTTCCTTAGAAATCAGTGCAACATTTGTATGCGACAGGTCTCTTTTCACGTTAAGCTTTTCCACAATACCAATGTCAAATAGAACACGATATCAGGCAAATATATTTCCCTGGACCTTGTTTATTTGATACAATGACATCAGTAGTGAAGGCAAGTTTCGCATTTAATGTTTATTTTAGATTACGATAAAAATTCGGTACTTTAGATACAATTGTTTTTTTTTCTTAAATACTTACGGAGTTATTACAAAAAGTTAAATTCATATTAAATACTTGCTTTAAAAAGGTTTCGTATTAAATACAGCGCGCTCGCCCGAGGCAAGTTCGCGTTATCCTCTTTCGCAAGTCTAACCTAACGTAACCAAAGCGAGACAAAAGAGCAAGATGGCGAACATTCAGCGACCGCGGTGCATTTAATTCGAAACCTTTTTAAAGCATGTATTTAATACGTATTTAACTTTTTTGTAATAACACCGTTTATGTTTTAGCGTTTGACCATAAACCTTAAATGACGGTGTCGATGTGAAGGCCCGTCAGACCAATAGCGTAGTTAGTTTGAAAAAACTAAGTACATCAATTCTCTCGTAGGAAGATTTCAGTATTCCAAATATAGGAAGATTTCAGTATTACAAATAAAGAGATAACCACTGTCTTTGAATGGCTATAGCTTAGTTACTACCGGCACATCATCATCTTACCCTTATCCCACCTATGAAGGACCGGTACAACATGTTTTCCCCTTCCACTTTCTCCCGTCAGATGTCATCTCTATACTCACACCTGTTGTACACATATAATTTCTCACACAATCCATCCACACTTTTTTCGATTTTCCTCTACTATATCCTAATAACCTTTACTACTGGTACGTAAGGTGAATTTGCCATTTTGACAACAACATTTAAATGGGTTTGCTCCCACTTTGCTCTTGCGAAATACGCAATCGGAGGGATAGTGTTTACGAATGTTAATTTGAAAAAAAATGTAAATTATTAATAAAATATAATTTTCACATTTTAAGCGATATTTTAACGTGAATAATCCATAATTTTTAACATCACTACGTGCAGTACTTCATCAGTTATTTACGCAATAAGTATATTAAAACACATATCTATACCTTTGTTGCATTTGCATACACTCGTAAAATATTTTAAAATTGGCAACTATTAATATTCTCAGAATTAACTGGACATTTATGAAATTTTATAGATGTTGCGCAAATTAATATTTATTTGAATACCACCGATGTCCTGACACTTTAATTAATTTAAAACATATATACGATCTGAATAAGTTGAAATCTAAATACCACCAATTCTAAATTGGAACCACGCAATACATAACATATATGGCGACAAGGCAAATCACCGGTAAATTACAATTGAACTCCTTTATGGCGTAATACTTGGCTTTTTTTCTGAAGTAAACAGAATAGTAAATTAAAATAGATTTTTAATAAATGCTATGTGAAGGTAGATCAATATTAGGTTATCAGATTTTTAATCTATCTCCGTTCGGTAATAATGGACATTACATAAAATCTCTATATGTTAATCGTAAGCAATTTTAACCGAACTTAAGAAACAAAACCCTCGGAAATATCAGATTTCAATAAGACATTCACACACACACTATAAAATATGCTTACCTTAGCCAAAACAAAATGTGCTTTGAATTTAATGAGATGGTTGATGTATTAACAAATCCAACTCAATATCCATTGATCACAAAGGAACTCTCATAACAATGTACATGTATACATGAACTTATATACAATACAGAATAATCTGGAAATACCATAAACACCATAACCGCGTGGAATCATAAAGTCTTTTACAAACATATTCAGATAACAGAGTTTGAAACACATTTCATTAAAGTAAACATTGATAGCACGAACGAAAAGCTATTTACTTTAAAAAACGGTGTATTGTACCTCCCATAAAAGGTGCTGAAAGAAACTCTTTCGTTGGTACCGTGATGAAAAGATGGGGAATATAATCAGAAAGTCTATTAATCACTACACAGATCATTGACTTTAATCGTGTTTAAATCTTCAGTGACGTAGTAGTGCTGTGGGACAAGAAAAGACTTTAACGTTTACGACGTGTTGTCTAAAGGAATAATGAAATAAAGACATTACTATCACCTCCCTACACATTACGACTACCGACTATATTATACCCAATGACTAGACAAAAACAAAAAGAACCTTTTTATTTGAATTGTTAAATTATTAGAAAGATAAATTGCACATGAGGTCATAAATTAATAATATCACGTTATGATTGTGTATTATAAATATTGCGATCTCATGTTAACCTATAAAATTTGACACTAATATATTTTTTTTTATAGTGGCACGGTAAAATGACTGCACTGTGCCTGATGGTTAGCACAGAACAATCCAAAAACAATGGCGACCACCGAGTGACACACTATCCATCGCTGGTCGCCGCTGTCATGCCGGCCTGCGAAAAGCTGGATATGCACAGGCTGATCTCGAAACGCGACCCGCAAAAGCGAATCACTATGACGGGCTTTTTCGCCATATACATGGTGGTTGCGACCCAGGCAGGCCGTAGAACCCTACCACCCCGCTTTCGCCATTGCCTCGTTCGTTATTCAGCAGGGTGCACCACGTGCAGGTGACGTTGGATGTCTCAAGTCTTAGATGTTATTTGACACCCCTTACACCTCAAATAATGATTATATAGGTAAAATTAACATTACGAGACGAAAATAACTACTGCATAATAAGATGGAGCCTCTGGAAAGGTAATCTATATCTATATAAATAAAAATGAATCACAAAATATGTTGCTAAGCGCAAAACTCGAAGATGGCTGATCCAATCCAGTAAGTTTTTTTATTTGATTTATTCCTCGAACTCTGAGGAAGGTTTTTATGGAGAGAAAAATTGGGAAAATTGAACGGAAAACCCTAAATATCAGTTTTCTTTTCCTGTAATTGTGAACGCAACTTCAAATAGCATTTAGCAACTTGAACGCATCCGTAATCACGATGCTTTTTTTTTATTTTTGAGTTGAGCATGCATTTTTACCATTTTACCACACTTTGCTTTAAAAATTTCGCTTTCTCAGAATCGAAATACAATTCGGAATACAATTCCGGAAAAGCGAACAGTCTCTATGGGGTAGTATAGCAATATGTTGCATATGTTGCATATGTTGCATATTGCATATGTTGGTAACTACTAACAAGGTGCTAAGAAGCTAAGAAAAAAATCATACTAAATCTTGATAATTCTTATAAAATCAAGTTCGCGTGGGCAACTAGTATAATATATATACTCGTATTCGAGGAATAAATTTAATTATATCAGAATAAGAAAGCATCAACTAATTAATGTTTCTAGTATACCTTTGTGTATACAAGTGGCGCGGGATGAGTATTCGTAGAAGTGAAACTGTTCAAACAAACCAGTAGAAGAATAACATACTCAATAGGGTTTCCAAGGGAAATGCAAGTTGCTATGAGCCTCGCCGCTGAGACATACCTATACCAATGTGGACGGTAATTTCGAGTTATGACTAATGTGGCTAGACGGTAGGTGAAACCGAGTAGCGCCAGAGATACATTTCAGTCCGTACATCATTCTGTTGTTAAACAGCCGTGAACTGTACAAATTAGTGTCGTAGCAGCGAAAGTGTAGGTCGCCGGTGCGCGGGCGTATTTGTTTTCACTTCACCCATAATATGGTCACCTATCGATTTCTGTGTACCTATTGTGAAAAAATGCAAAACGATTATTGACATCCGGCCTAATATTCATAGTTACATATTATTTACGACATATTAATATGTTTCCTGTTCTTAATATAATTTAATAAGCTTCATAAAACCGCTTCATTTCAAAACGTATTGCACAACAAATAATACTTCATTATTCCGTATAAAAGAAAAAAAAACAATATATAATCCAAGTATAATAAATTGCATCAGAGGCTATATACAATTCTAAATAAGTTACAATTCCAATGTTCTTTGACGGTCAAGATATAACACGCTATGCCTAGAATGATCGACATCAGTTGAAGGTACGCCTGTAGAAGGTTGGCAATAGATTTTCAAATTGATAGTTATAGCTAATCTAAGCTATGTTTAATTTGGAATGAAATGGCCATATGCGAAATTGTCTCGTCATATTTATATTTTACTATCTACCATTCGCATGGATGTACTGACAAAGAAAATAGGACCAAAACCATGCTTTTACAGTAGGATCATGTATTATAATCAAATGTCAAGTAAAGAACTGAATGTCAGTTTGACAATTCTGACAATATTTTTGAAGATCTCTCCAATGTCTTTTGTGTCGCTCACTTTTTATATGTAGAAATTTTTAGCAACATTTTTCACTTTTCCGTACGATTTTACAAGCACTTTTTTTGAAACCTTATCCTGACAATTACAAACACAACAATAAAGAATTAGAGAAATAGGTACAAATAGTTCTGAATTGATACACTTACATACATTCCGCATATACTTACATACATTTAATCTAAACATATTCTAAAGTAACTGGATCGCTTTTAGATAAGTGATAAAGATAACTGTTTTTAATTTGATACAAAAAAAAACAAAAGTAAAATTTTAAACTATGAAATGTTGTTCTATATTAACCGAAACATATGTCCACGTATCCCTTCTGTGTGTTTAATTTTTGTACTTAATAATCGTTGTCTACGAAATAAGCTTCGAACTGTCGCTATTGCACTAATTTAAAAAATAAAGAAGCAACAAGAATTGTCCTACAAAATACCACTCCGATAATTGTGCAGAGTAGGTATTCTCTTGATGGACACACTGACCTTACCAAATGTCAATTAAAGAAACAACAACAAGTGGCTTTCGTTAACAAAATAATAGTCTAGTAATAATAACATCAAACAATTGTCCCATTAAACAATTTAAACTTGAATTGGATACTTTTTCTGTTACGCGAACGAGCAGTTAACGACACTAAAGAAATACACTAAAGAAATAAGTATTTTTCACTACTATGTAATTTAATATCGCCTTTAGAAGAACTTTATTCTTTATTAACTTTTTAATAAGTTATTATTTTTGTGATACAGAGTGAATTTAATTTTATAATTGATTTCAATACTAGCTTATGTCCGTTAACCCTTGGACTGTCGAAAACCATAAATGAAGATTATAAGATATTATAGATATAGATATTATAGATTATAATGCAGTGGTTAACAAACTGTTGGCAGCATGAGTTTTTAAAAATAACCGTATTTCTTAAAAAATTAAAAAAACTTGAAGATTAACAAATTATTTAATTGTGTATTTTATTAAAAAAGGCCTAGATATTTAAAAATATGATGTACCATACTGAGATCAAGGTCTTGAAAGTCAGCCGAGGGGTCAAAGTAGATTTGACCTATTTCTTGGGACAGTATATTTTTTGTGGAAGAAAGGTACCTCTAATATCTGTACCCTCGAACAACATGTGACGATCAGTTAAGGCGAGAAAGCATAACAAATACCTAAACATACTTTCGCATATATAATATTCATTAGGATTTATTTATTAAATCTTCAAACATAAGCCACCAGAATATTTGCCCCAGAATTTTCCACGCCTTTTTTTATCGGAGCACAACAAACTGACTACAGGGTAGCTAATGATAGGATAGTGTTATCGGGAAACGACGGGGACCATCGAAACATCTACAATCGATCGCTGGTCACCGATGTCACGCCGGCTTGTATCTCTGCTGATTTTTACTCGTGTTGGGCTGATGTTACTCGCGACCGCATGAAGTGTATCTCTCATTCTCCGCACGTGCTAAAGAGTAACGAATTTCGGCTTCTGCACTGTTCCACATAAACTGAACCTCTTATTATTATTCTAGAAAGGGAACTAAGCTTTGGTCCTCTATCACTGCGAAAAATAATGATCTATTGTGATCGACCCATAATACTAATGACTCCTTGTCTAATCCTATAGCATTTAAGAACTGTGGGACTTTTTTGGTTGAGAGCGTCTGTACCTCATCCGGGAGCGATACGTGCTTTCCCAGAATCCGGAATTCTAACCTAACAGATGGATACCCTATTAAATAAGTATCTCAGCAGGTACACCTGGATTGAGAAACGCGACAATCAGAATGAGAGTAACTGTGACACCCTACACAGATACCCGGTTTGATTACAGGATTATTATCGCCCGCGTTACTCCCCATGTGTTGTAGTCGTGTACCTTCCAACATAATTTAGTAAACTTTCTTGCAATCATATGTTGTTATTCATAAACATTTTCTTTTAATTCACATCAATCTTTAGATTATTGCTACAGTTCACATTAATAGTAACAAGCGGTAATATATTGCGATAACCACAAATTAATTAACATATCAAAGCGATATAGAGACGATTTATTTAAATAAATGGTAAACAAGTAAACGAACGTATGCGTTTTCGTAATAGTATGTCGCCATATAATATATATATATATATACTACACGAGCTTTCGGAATCAAATCTCCTACCGTTTGTTTTGTAAGTTCGATTAATTACATTAAAATGTAAGCGAGTTTGAAATAGTAGATTCATGAGATGTCGTTACCAAGTTACATTTAAATTAATGGTTGCCACATAAACTTACTTCTGACTATCAAGATTAGTATTTATATACTTATAACAAACACACATTATTAAAATTATCCTAAATATTCGTTTAAACAAACTTATACATTACTAGCTCATACTTCAGACTGCTTTCAGGTATTTACTATATTAACAATATAAAGGAAAAACATAATCACTACACCGCAACAATGAATTTTCAATTTTATAATATCTAAGATGCTACCCTATCTAAATTTATTATATTATATAGTACTAGCTGACCCGTGCACCAAATAAATCGGTTATCACCGGTTTCAAATGTATTTTTAAACGCGAAATATTTTAATAAACCTAAAACCCGATTGCACCCACACCTACCGTTTCCAATTGTAAATCCAAACTGTCAAGGGATTCAATCAAACATATACCAAGATGGCGTCAGTCCCAATTCATATTTTTAAGTATATCGTTGTTTTTCATTGGTTACGGTGAAATCATAATATTATTGGAATTAATGGAATAAATAAAATTGTTTGAAATGAATTATTTCTATTTATAAAGAATATGGTCGGGCATATTTCGATTGTTTTTTGAGTTACTTCTTAGACACTTAGGCACTACCAAGTTATCACGATACTATAATATATTAAACAGCTATTGAAGATTTAAGAAACTACGACTTTTATAAGAACTACACGTTCTGTGATGTGTTTTTTGCCGTGGAGTAGTTGTGCGTGCAATGTAATGCTTATGTTATTTCCTCTATACATACGATATAGCAATATGCTAAAAAAACAAATGACGCAGACGAAACCGCAAGTATCAGGTAGTATAAAATACATTTATAGATATAGTCCACGCTTTACAAGCACTCGACCAGTTACTCAAATAACTTATCTAGAGTGCAATACCAATTTGGCATGAACATTGTACAAGTGATCGCGTGGGAGGACGAGAGCAGTGAAAATTTTTATGCAAACATGAATTTCAATGCTTTCTGTGTATTCGCTATCGGACAAACGAACTCTCTCGAAGCTTTATAAGTACACGATCTAATTCAAAGAAAGTAAGGTTTTATTTATTTCCATTTTAAATTTAAGTTACTGTAATATAAGCAAATAAAGTAACATGTTATTTTTTTTTCTATCTTTTATATATTATATTGATATTAGGAGTACAACCTAATTATACTAATACTATAAAGAGGTAAAGTTTGTGAGTTTGTGACGTTGTGGTGTTGTAGGGGGTAATCTCAGGAAGTACTCAACCGATTTTGAAAAATATTTTACTAATAGAAAGCCACGTTATTTGTGAGTGTCATAGGCTATAGGCCTAGGATGCATAGGAGGCATAGGATATATCATCACGCTAAGATTAAAAATGTTTCAAACTCGGGATATTTTCTCCTTTTGAGAGCTTCCGCTACGTCTTAGTCCAAAATAACTATTCCATGCGTACGAAGTCGCGGGCAGAAGCTATTAACTAATTATATTATCTATAATAATATTATAAAGAGGTAAAGTCTTGTGAGGTTGTAGGGGGTAAAATCTGGGGAGTCGGAGGAAAATGGTCGAACGAAAACGTTTCTTACGAACGCTGCCTTAATTATGAGAGCTATATGATTGAATTCTAGAGAAAAGTTGTAGCTTGATAATGCCTATTACCGCCCAACGAAGTGGGTACGGGTCGGCTAGTATATTATATTTATATTATGGGTACAAGTATATACAAATAAGTTCGTATGGGCGTGAACACGAGGAAGAGATTATCGTTCTAACAGACAGTACCGACACCTGAGCAAAGCTAAGAAGCTATAAGAAGCAGTTTTGCATAAAATATTAGAGTTCAATTATGTTATCTAGATCTATACATATAATAAGAATGTAAATAGGCGTTAGGCGAGAAAACAATTGCAACAATTGTTGCAAAAGGTGTCTTGGAATAAGTAATAACATACATTATAATATTTTTTAGAAATATCCGTTTGTTTGAACACCCATCACTGCTAAAGTACTGCGTTCACGATAAAACCTCATAAAGTATATCCTCGAGTAACATTTAGTCTTGGTTTCATAAAAATCGGTTCACTCTATCAAAAGTTATTGTAATTTTAATGAGGACGCGACTTAAGTACGAGAGAAAAGTAGATAAGTAAATGGACTTAATACATTCAGATGATCTTATTAGCCACTGTTTTTTTTACATTAGGTTTCACGCGGACTGTTACGTAGGCATAGCTAGTGAATAATAAAAACTATATCGAAAGCTTTATTATTCCAAATGTTTATTTATAATGAAATGCAGGCAATTAATAACAGGCAGTTATTAATTAATTTACTCTGAACCAATACATAGAATTGTTCAACATTCCAATTCGAATTCAGTAAAAACGACAATCGCGGAACCAGACACGACCCAGCCCCACGTTCCATTAATATATAATAATACTAAACTGAAAAACCGATGCGTTCAGCGCAACGTCCGAACATCGGGGAATACTAAAATAATCCACGAGCCATACCGGTTAATCCCGATTCCTTTTATAGAAACGCTGTTAGACATACCGACGTTTCCCGTCTATGGGCCATTAATCGCCTTTTTTATCAACGTGATTATACTGTTCACTGTATACTTATGCTTACGAATTATACTATTCGTGGAAATTTCTAATACGAATTAAAAAATAATGCCAAGGCATGTACCTAATTAGTCTTCCTTATATGTCATTAAGGTTATGCTCCTCTCTGTGCATCCACTAAAAGCATTGTTGTATAATGTATTAGAAATATATGTTAAAAAAAATGTACCCGATCGAGTTTCTTGCCGGTTCTTCTCGATGACTGGGTTGTTTTCCGAACCGGTAGTAGTCTTTGACGTTCATAAGTGCCTTATTAGGGCCTAAACTGAATAAAGTATTTTTGATTTGATTTGATTTGAAGATATTAATCGTAAGCCAGTACTTACCAGCTATATTCCGAGCGGCCAACATGATTGACGAGTACTGAACGATATTCGATTAGTTCCACGCTATCTATACTAATATTATAAAGAGGTAAAGTTTGTGGGGATGTAGGGGGTAATATCTGAATCTACTGGAGCTACTATACCGATTTTGAAAATTCTTTTACCAATAAGAAGGCCATGGTATTTGTCATATGCTATATATTAACCCGAAAAATGAAAAGACTTTTTTGTGGTAGTCGAATTTCTAAGTAAGTTGGAGAAGACGCCGTCGAACGAAAAAGTTTCTTGCGGACGCTGCCTTAACGATGAGAGATATATGATTGAGTTCTATACAAAAGTTGTAGAGTTTGATAATGCCTACAAAAAAGTAAGCGACAGAATATGTCTAACTTTTATATTTAAGTAACAAAAAGTAGTTTTTTATATTTAACAAATAATTTAAATCGTTAAGTGTTATTTATTGGTCATATTATCAACAACAATTATAAATTCTTATCAATATGTAATGATATAATAACTGAGCCACAGCAACGCGTGGCCGGGTCTGCTAGTCGAGTATAAAACATTTCGAATTCATTAAAAATATTAATTTAACATTGAAATTTTATTAAATTATATTTGAGCGTCAACTCGTTTATTATCACAGCTATATTAGTAATACGCCAAAAAGGCGATGATAGAGGGCAGACATAAGAAGATTCCAAGAAGGGTTGACGTCAGACAAATGGCCGTTCGTAAAACATACTGAATCTCTGTTCATACCAAGGGAATATGCTGAGCCGAGAAGGCTAATTCATTTTAAGCCCTAAGAACGCCTATGAACGTCGGAACTACCAACGGTTACGAAAACAATCCAGTCATCGGGAAGAAGGTAAGAAACTCGATCGGGTTTCTCTTTTTACCATACATATATTTAAAATGCATTAATGTCACAATCGTTTTTAGTGGATGCACAGAAAGAGGTGTCAATTTTAGACCAGACCGGATTATATCAAGGTAAGACTGTTTTCACTACTTAGTCAATGGTAAATTAGCTACAGACAGCAACAAGTCATTGTAAGTCAAATTCACCCACGGTTAGGCAACATGTATTATAAAACTTTAAACATATATATCTATAGCAAACACAATATTAACAACAGACTTACATAAATGTATATAGCATAATTATTATAATAAGCTGTAGGGTAACCATGAGATACAGTCCTAATCATAGATAAATAACATGTTAGTTACCTAATCAATTAGTTAACTGGTGAATTAATTACACACCTACAAAACATCTGTCACTCGAAAAGAATTGTGGAAGTGTTCGTATGACGATCAACGAACGAAGCTTGTGCGCTATCTCTCTCTATCTTTCGTGTGTTACCATAAGGATACGAGATAAAAAAACGTACTCGTATATATGTCCTAAACGTGACAAAGATGACAATGACTAAATACGCGTAATTACGCTAAGCAGTTCTTAAAGTTTTCTAAATAATATCTAAAATATTTTAGCCTTTGACGGCACCTAATAATATTGAATATCAATTTACTTTGTTTTATTACTGAACGAATACGACGAGCAGTTCATACGTTAAGGATGGAAATTACCAGAACACTCATGACTTCTGGAGAGAAACAAACATAATGGACGCAGAGTTCAAAGCAAACCTAAACAATTATTTACGCGTATATATTAAGACATAGATATAAACAAGTGGTGTGAGAGGTTGAGAGAGGAAAAACGCAAAAATAGATCGATTCGCATAGATATATTGGATCAAATTATGACCCACCTGCGGTACTAGTCTCAGGTGAAATGACTAGAAATCGCTAGCAAATTCATACATGATAATTACTATACAAAACTGAATAACAACAGAATAACCTACAACCATCAGCGTGACGGTAACTTTCTATAATTTAAATATTTTAGAGTATTAACGGTTATACGTTCAAGTCATACACCACTTACTAACAAACACCCAAATTCGCCACTATGTATAATAGTAATGCAGAAAAAGAATATAATCTATTTTATTCCCACATTGGAAAGACGAGGCTGACTTTTTTTTATATTATGAAGCAGGAAATGGCCATACAGTCGACTTGATATAATAAGTGGCCACTGGAATTGTGTAATTGTTCAGGACCGCTATGCAAGATTAGAAGCCTAAAGCGTTACAACAAATAGTAGATAAGAAAGCACGGGATGAAATAAACCAAATGGAACCAAAAACGTAAATTAGAATAAAACTGGAATAGAATAGAAAGAATATAAACAGAATTACAATAGCTAAACAACGAAATAAAAGGAAGACCAAACGAAAACCAGCCGTAATAAGGTCTTTCTCTACCCGCGGCAAAGGTGTCCCGACTATAGGTGACATCATGTCACCTCATTAATAAAAAAAATAAGCGGCCACTGCAACCTACTACGACTATGTAAAAATGTACAAACCGACACAAAAGGACCAGTTTTGAGGAAAATCATAGTAGATTGCTACTACTGAGAACTTTGAATGCCTTGTATGCCAGTGTGTGCCAGTACCAGCCACACTTTTTTTTCGAACTGATTACGCTATTGACCAAGCAAGGTCTTAACAGCTTCACCGGACTACTCCAACCACACCATTCGAACCTAGACAATTAGTACTCGCACTGCTGCTTTACGATAGACATTGGTGTTACTGAGGTGGTCCAATATCGAACCTTGCAAAGATGCCACCACTGATAATACCGGTAATAGCTATTGCATGCCAACGTTTTCATGATCGACCTCTTTAACCATACATTAAAAAAAAACATAAAATATGGTTTTAAGATGATTCAGACACTTCATCCTCGCATCAAAAACTACGATGTCAATTCTTAATACTAATAATACTTAAATTATATAAATTGAGCACTTTTATTAATATTACACATTTAAAAAAATGAACACGTGTCTTACTGTTAAAAACCTATTATAATATTTTTTGTAACACACTCATAAAGAGCGTTATAAAATAGAACCAAAAATATCGATGACATAAAAAAAATACGAAGACTCTATATGATCGATATCATTTTTAGACATAAAATTGTCTATAACTAATCGATTTAACACAATTTAAGCATTATTAATAATTAGAAGATATAAAAGTAAAATCATAAATTTTTATATCTCGTCTCAGATCAATATTTTATTTATGTAATAACAACTGCGTATTCATTAAAAGATTATTATGAATAATCGATACGGAGTCATAATATTTTATATGTGACCTTCATGAACTACCAACGGCAAGATTTTTGTGTTGAAAACTTTTTATTCGGCCTATTTTTTGCTGATATGCATGAATCTCCTACTAATAAAGTCATAGATATATAAACCAACAGTACGAACCAATGTGCATATTAGTTGACCAATTTTTATAAACCATGAAGAAAAGTTATTTAAGGTTCCGATAAACCTATTAGAAATTTTGTCGTCTACTTGAGACTCCTTGACCAGACGATATTTGTGAGATAAAACTGATTTCATTAAAAGAAAAAATAGTTTTAAAAAAATCCTATTTCTGGTTTACTTCCAAATCACAGTATGAAAAGGACGTAAACGCTCGTAGTTGAGCGCTATTTATTAAAAAACAATGGAGTATTTACATGTAAAAATTAACCGTGACATCTGTCACAGATGTCGGTGGTAGTAATTCTTGTTTATTAATTCAAAATCTTACAGTTTTCAAGATACAATACAATTAGACACGCCGATATGCACCGAATTAAATATACCACTACGCTTAACACTATTTCATTTTCTCGTATAAAAAAAAACACTTATGGGCTTTCTTAATCAGTCACTCGAGTTATTATTTAATCATGATTATATTAAAATTTCGTTGTTTTAGTTCTCGATCGTAAAGCAGGACGTACGGTGAGCGTTAGACGCGTGCGCAAGGTCCGCGGCGCGGATTTGAACTGTTCGCCGCACTTACGATTTCGGTTTTATTCTCTATCTCCAAGATCGCCTTGCTACTTCAAACTTAACGCAGTATATAATAAAAAATTAAATCAATAACAGGCAAATAGGTAATAAAATAAATTGCTTTTGACGTCAAGTATTCAGAGAATAAGGTACGTGCATACGATACACTTTCTAAAATAATGGAAGATAAGAATATAAGGAAGTCGACGAAGAACAAGGTCTAGGAGTTTCGTGGGCGTACTTCAAAATAAGATAATGACTGGTCGCATACATAGATAGAATAGTTCCCTATTTTTTTTAACGTGGAGAGAATTTCCATCATGGACTGTCAGGCCCTCGGGGGAGGGCCTGAGCTGAGTCGACCGCCACCTGCGTGCTAGGACTAGATAGAATAGTTCCCTAACTTAACTAGTTAAAGTCGGTGACTTAAGTAAAGTAACAGAAAATCCTAAAAAAACATTGGAAAGATCAATAAATACATAACTATACTTTGTAGTACTTTATGTACCGCACTTAAAGAACGTGAAGTGATATGAAATACTGGCCCGAAGCAAAACTTTTGAATTCTTATGCTTTATTATTAATGAATATAGTTTAATTTCGATATAGCAAAATGTTATTACCTAGTTAAGTACATATAGTAAGACCACCATGTATATGGCGAAAAAGCCCGTCATAGTGATTCGCTTCTGCGGGTCGCGTTTCGGGATCAGCCTGTGCATATCCAGCATTTCGCAGGCCGGCATGACAGCGGCGACCGGCGATGGATAGTGTGTCACTCGGTGGTCGCCATTGTTTTTGGATTGTACTGTGCTTACCATCAGGCACATGGCAGTCATTATGCCGTACTACTATAAAAAAAAAAAATACACTCGTGCTGTATCTGTGGCCATTGAAGTATTTCTACGTTCCTCAATGCCCGTGGCGTTTCATTGTTTTTTGTCTTCGACTTAGCACCCCAACCCGATTGTGTAATACTCTTTAACAATACAAACGCGTAACTCACCTTGCATATACGTGTCCGTTATTTAATTAAAAAAAGAAAATTTAATTTAATTTCAAACGTATAGTGCAAGTTGGGTATTTTTGTAGGTACGCAATATGTCATGCTTTTGTATATTCATATCTAGAAAATCTTATCATTTTCCCACCATATTTCTTTTCATTTATTTCGCAAACCAAATGTAACACGAAATTTTCAGCCCCTTAGTACATTTCAATATTCCTATATTAAACAGTTTTTAGTCCTGCGGCAAGACCTGTGTTCGTTGGTATCAAATAAATATTTAAAAAAAATTACATTTACACTTGAAATTATGTGTTTTGATCGCAATTATTTTTTACTGCATGAATAATAATTATGCGAAGGTCTCATTCATGCAAACCAGTTATAAATAAATCAACACAATACTACCACACGTGTAATAATACTTTGCTTGTTAATTAACGGAGATAAATGTGATAATATTAATGAATTACAATGACGTGCTTTCCCGACATCCGAAGAAGCAAGAATGCTTTACGGGCCGGTTATGGTTGGAATGAAAAACCGGTAAATTATTGATTGTTTGTGTTTTTTTTTTTGTTTCATTTTGCTGTTAATGGTCAATTTGTGACCAAATCGCAATTATAAATAAAGATTTTAAATAAATAAATACAATGACGAGGTACTCGTTGAATTACGTTGGAATGGAGTGTAGATATTCATTATTTGCAAAATGATAACATTACAAACATATAAGTTATGAGTAATGAAACAAAATAAAGAATAAAATGAGACGGAGCAAAAGATAGAAGAAACTCAAAAAACAAGTATAAAAAGACGCCTGCGAACACGATATTATTAATTATCGATGAAGATTAATAAAGTGTGTAATATATTGCAGTTTTAAAATTAAATATGAAATAAATATTATACGTGAAAATATAATATCAGTAATTTACACAAGTATTTATGTACTGTGTATCCATAACACACGATAAAACATATAGCTTGCTCACAAAAAATAATAAGCGTTTGTTTACATATGAATATATCTTATCTTACTATGATAAAATAGTGCATACGAAGCTTGCACCAAATTCTTTAAAACCTATACTCGTATACATAAATACACAACAAAATGAACTCAATATAGTTACATACAGCTTTTAAATATTAATTTATATTAATAATTTAATATTATTATACTGCGTCTTTATAGTTTACCAGTCATCTCCCAACGAAAAGATGTTTCAACTTATATATTGTGTTACAGATAAAACATTGTATGTTTTATCTCTTTTTAATTCTTTGTTACATTACTAGATGGCTCTACTGAAAATACCTAATGGCTCTGCATAGTTTTGCTTGCAGTGAAACTAGATGGCGGTACAGTTTAGACTACATCCACAATATTGACCAATGAGAACACATCAACTGCTCTGAATGGACAAAATGGGCTTTGCGTTACGTCGTACTGCGCAGCGCGAGTATTTTCGTTCGCTGATAGGCGGCAGACATTTTGTTTTGTGACCACTTTCGTGACGCAAACAAAACGGGAAGGAAGGTATGCCGTTGAATGCTTACGGTTGGTCTACTGAAGAAGACGAGATACTTGTCGACTTAGTGAAGCCCCATTCCTACCTATATAACATACAGGATCCTTCAAGGAAGAATATATTAGAAAGAGAATCTACATGGCTAGAAATAGCACAGCAACTCGATAAACCAAGTAAGGTTCTAATTACTAAATTATACTGCACTATATAGCTACAGTTTATGTTATTATTGTAACTTATACGCTGTTTACAAATAACTTTTATTTATCTACATATACGTACATATTTTATATCAAATTACAATGGAAATAAAGAACGGTTTCAGCCACAAAAGGGCAGTAAATTAATAACAAAACGTCTGTTATTAGTTAAAACAGCTGATTCACTCGGCATGTCGTCAAGTTTATGTTCATAATTCGTTACATATTACATCCCTTATATCATAGCAGTAATTTGTATTGTTACTTGGATTTTATTAGATTGGAATTAAATTTATGCTTGTTTAGAAATTATAAATGACGTAGCTATTTCAAAACTATGCAACATCGATCTTTCTGTAGAATTATTAGTTCAAGGTCTGCATAAATTAATAATATTGTTTATTATTAAGTGAAGAAAATAATTGTATACGAAATAAGTAAAGTAAAGAAATAAAACTTATTTGAAATCTATTACAATGTTTAATAAAAATTATTAACTTAATAATTTCCAGTTGAAGAATGTAAAAAACGTTGGAGAGGCCTCAGAGATGGCTACATGAGATATAAAAGAGTAGGTACAATGCACTACAGCAAATTCGATGTGTTTGATAAACTGCAATTTTTAAATCAAAACACTGTGAGTATTAAATTATAATTATTCATCTGATATATATCTAAAAACTATTCATATTTCTAATTTACATAAGATTTATTGCATTCCTTATTTGGAGCATTATTTTTAAATAAAATAAAAGTTTTGTATAACGAAATATATTCAATCGTCATCTCGTCGTTCTCATCTTGGAATTATAGGTTTATTTTTAAATAAAATAAAAGTTTTGTATAATGAAATATATTCCAATCATCTCATCTTGAAATTATAGGCATCTCAATTTAATATCTGGAACTATTTTGTTTGTAGTCCTTTGTAAACAAGTAGAATTATCAATAAGGAAAACAAGAACATGACTGTAGAATATTTGTTTTTTGGTTCACAGATCTCATAATAAAGACATCACTTAGACTATGTCACAATTAGGACAAATCCAATCTACACCAACTCATAAGTTCAGGATACCCGAGCATAAAGAAGTACATATGCTAAAAAATGCATTTACCTTCTTTTGCACAATTTGATACAAATTCCAATGATCAGAACAAAACCATGCATATTTGGTTAATACAACTGGTTGAAGCATTGCATATATCCTTCTTTAATTTTATTTTTTTAATTAGATGTAAGCATGTACAAATATTTTGATATGCATTAATTGGGAATTTATTAAAATAAGTATAATATAGTTGATTGTATGGAAAAACTGCTTTTAAATACTGTATTAATAACACCAAGGCTCAACAATAGCTCCAAACCAAAAAAATAATATAGATAATGGGTTGATAAACATAGAAAGTTGTACATACTGTTCATGTCTTCGTAATGTATATTAATATTAGTTATGTTATTTCTATTAAACATGCATCATGTATACCATAGTGTATCAATCAGGTTTATACCTGAGCCCTAGGTATTAGGCCTGAAAGATAGTTTAGCCTATATTTGGAAAAAGCACTGTTATCACATTTTATTTTTTTATAAACTACTAGCGGGCCCGGCAGACGTTGTCCCGCTCTTATTATAAAACAATCCTTGACAAATTATATACCAAAATGTTCCTCATGAATCACTTTATGCACTGGTGAAAATCGCATGAAGATCCGTTGAGTAGTTTTTGAGTTTATCGCGAACAGACAGACCGACAGACGCGGTAGAGGACTTTGTTTTATACTATGTAATGATATGTTACAGGTGCAAAATAATCAAGTAATGGAAACAGAGGAAGATAACGTTTCAGAGACAATCTTAGGTTCAGAACAGCAAGTCATTACTGATAATCAAGAGTATTATGAAGTGAGTTGATTAATCTTTATAATAAGTGGGAATAACATCTATCATTCCAATCAATTTATCTATATGGTAGTAGCCAGTTATAAATTAGAAAAAATGATTGTCAAGGGCCAATGGCATCCAAAAACTAAGTAGCCTATGTAAAGTCTGCAGCAAATAGTCATAGTTATATGTAGTTTGATGTGATCGAACCTCACAGGAATTGCAGTTACATTATACATATTGCTAAGATATCGATTTCAATATTATTTATTTAATAGTAGTAAACGATTATGAAAATCCTATATTGCTTTGATCAGTAAAGTGTTTACAAATGCCACTGATATGAAATATGTGTGAAATTAAAAATTTCAGATAACCGTTGTTGATGGACCGCAAGAGCAAAACGCGAAGCCCTTCATAAAGATACTACCGAAGCGCCAGAGCTCTAATGAGCCACCAAAGAAAATCGGTAGAAAGAATTGCGGGAGAAAGAAATCAATACCGCTTCCTAGAAACATAACACCAGTTAAAATATTACCAAAACCAATATTAGTGAACGGACCTAAGATTGTTCAGTATATTGAGGATCAAAAACAACAGCCGGAACAGAGGTCACAGACAATAGATAAACTCATTGAAAAGATATTGAAAGAGAATACTAACGAAATTGACGTATTCTTCAGAAGTATGGCGGCCAGTGTTAAGAAATTACAGCCAAATTTGATACCAAAAGTGAAAATGGAAGTATGTAACGTTATAGCAAAATATGAAATGCAAAGTTTCGATAAAAACAATTTGAATTTTTGATAATTCGTATACTCTATATGTACAGTCCTCTGAAATGTTTTTCACCGCTCTGTTTATAACAGGAAAGTCGGGCTTGTGCATAATATAGTTAAGAATGTGAAGCAAAACAAAGTTAAATAATATTATAGGAATTTGAAACCTAAAGTCATTTTTGTTTATTCTTAAGTTTTCTGAATCTTATACATATAATATAATACATATTTATCCCTAAATTTGTGTTCTTCAACAACTTTGGCGACAACTGTACTATAATCCGAAGCAATTTATTGTAAATCACGTCCATTATGATGAATTCTCTTTTTAATACACTGTAATACTTTCAGAGCTTAATGGCTAAAAGCTGAAATAAATAACAGCTATTAAGTATATTATTTTTCCTATTACTATATCGACGGAAAAAAGCGGAATTGAAATTCATAACTCGTACTTATATAGACAAAAAAGTTAACTTAGTATGTCTTTATAACAAACAATTCCAAGCAGTCTTTGTGACATATGAAGAAAGTAGTTGTGCTAATAAAACTAGGCAAAAAACCAAGGTCGTAACGATGAAAAATTTAATCGTAGGAAAATGAGACCCAGACCATTTGAAGAGATATTTTTTATTTTTAATATGGTAAAAAGTGATTTAGCCCAAAATGTAAGTTACCACATGTCCGCTTTCTCCTGTCGAATATATAATTATCTTGATTGAACTGATTTGTAAATGCTTCTTAGTCTTTATACTTCTAACTGTACTGTATCTTAGTTTATCAGTCTGATATTGAATAGTATTACCAATGAAAGACATAATATCAATATAAATACATTTCCTGTGGTAATTGATGTTCTGCAACATATTTACCAAAAATTAATAGGTTGTAAATAAGTGATTTTATAAGAAAAAAGATTAGATTTAATGAATATACACAAAGTGAAATAAAATAACTCATTTAATAGGTTGTTCAGTACAAAATTACTGAGATGGCAATAAACACGAGGTTCGGTGAAAATTGAAAAATTAGTTCATCAGAGGTATATTTTGACTGTTCTTATGACTGTTAAGATACTAAATAGAATAAATGATTTGTATGACTTTACAATAAGGCAGATTATCTTTCTTATTTTAATATACATGCTTATATATATGTCGTTATATATCAAAATGAGATAAATCCAATTTTAACCGCTATTAACATGTTTCATTTTTTTTAATTTCCAGTTTTTATACACAGATAACGAAGTTCAGTTTTTTTTAAATTAAAGTTTTTCGTTTTTTTATGATCTTCATATTTCATATGTACTTAATTTGAAGATCTTGTAAACGTAAGATATTAGCAACGGCTAAAATTGGATTGGATTTTGAAATGTAATGACTTATATATCCAATTTAATTTTGTTGAATGGGTAATTAATAATACAGTGTAATGATTTGGTAATGGTATGTGCTTTTCATTGCCAAAACGTGGAATGAATATAAATATACTACTGATTGTATATAAAATATAATTCATAAAATCCATTATTGTATTATTATAATTAAGTTTAAGATTGAAAATCATGTATTCCTACACTTTCACTATCATTTAATGATGTGATAAGTCGTATGTGTGTGGTATGTTATAAGTATGACAATTATTGTCACTTGTGTCTTAATAAGGCGTTTTGTTTATAATATATAAATCACTGTATAAGATCAAAGTTTTTAATTTTCAATAGTAATCACTACACATTATAAAACAAGTCCTTTGCCACTGTCTGTCTGTCTGTGTGTATGTCTGTTCGCGATAAACCCAAAGAACTGAAGGGATTTTCATGAGGCTTAGGTGTATAGTTAATCGAGATATTTTTTTTAATTATCAGGGCGGTAGTTAGGTTTGTGCGTATGTTGGTAGCACATAATCTTTGGAACACTTAATCCGATTCTGTAAATTATTTCACGAATAGGAAATTAAATCAATTATTACTTAAGATTTTTTTTATTAACTAGTAGTCGTCTTCGTCTGTGTTAATATCTTTCTAAATAATAACATTATACATTTTTGGTATAATTGTAGTAGTTTATGTAGCGCATATAGAAAATTCTCATATGACAGTACAAATCAGACAGAATCTCGGAACAAAATCTGAAACTTATGCGACACTTTTTTTTAACGGTTCAATCACAAAGCGACTTTACAGACAGACATACTTCTACTATTTGCTAGATACTGAAGTTTCTACTTGTAATAATATGTTAGAAAGGAGGAGTGTTCACATTTTGCTTGTAATATATCATACGGTACTTCTCACTAATATATATAAATGCTACAAAGCACAACGAGTGAATTTTCTCCAAGAACAACCTTGGCTTGAATTTTAACAGTGGCAAAACCGGTACAGTGCCTGTATTTCCCTGAAGTTCTTCGAACAATGGTGTAATTGTGTTAAAAATTATAAAACAATGATACAAGTATATAAACAATTAAATGCATTTTCGTCTCTACATTTTGAATCGAGAAAATATCGTTTCATTTTTTATATTATTTTCATAAGTGGTAGAGCCACGCTGAAGCTCTTACTGGTTTAAAACAAAGTCCTCTGCCCCGTCTGTCTGTCTGTTCGCGATGGACTCAAAAGCTATTGAACGGATTTGCATGTGGGTTTTCACAACTAGATAAAGTGATTCATGATGAAGGTTTAGGTATATATTTTTCAGGACGGAACAACGGTCGCCGGGCCCGCTAGTAGTTATACATATAAATATTTTCTTTATATAGAAAAACAACCAGTCCAGTTTCATTAGTATACGGTGGTAAATCTTGCTCAACACGAAAAAATATGAAATTTGTATACAAATTGTACTATTGCATTATATATCTGGTGCAATGCAATGGTTTTGCCGAGATTTAAATTGTAGAGTAACATTGGAAGCAGTAAAAGTAACCCCTATAAATACAGTAGTACACAGTGTAAACAATGCCCGGGGAGTCTGCGTACAATAGGACTGCGGTTCTTAGAAATATTTTGCATTGTTTTTTATATATATACGAATAGTCCTATCGCCAAGTCTTTCTTTTCATTATTCAACGCTCGCGAAATCTATTTGTGAATTGCCAATGTAATGATTTATATTTTGCTTATAAAAATTTACGCATAGATGACGGGTTTAACGAAATATCACAAATAGTAACTAACTGTATCTTTGAGTATTAACCCAATATCAAAAATTGTATACATAATAATAAACCCGATTTTTTTTTATATAGTAGCACGGCAAAATGACTGCACTATGTCTGATGTTAAGCCCAGTAAAATCCAGAAACAATGGCGACCACCGAGTGACACAGTATCCATTGCCAGTCGCCGCTGTCATGCCGGTCTGCAAAAAGCTGTATATGCACAGGCTGATCCCGAAACGCGACCCGCAGAAGCGAATCACTATGACGGGCTTTTGCGATTGATTAATGGTTATTAATTCGTACAAAGTCACTAACTTGATAATAAGTAACACTTATAAATCATTAAAATGGCCGGCGTACAACGATAAAGGAAAATAATAAAATGAATGTACTTAATTAATTATAGGAAACACATTTCACATTATACATACTGTTGTCACGAACCTCGCCTAATATATAAATCATGACCTGCTATATTAATATTCGTTACACCTTTTTTGTAAAAATTATGCAATAAATATAAGTAAGCAATTTGAACAACCGATCCTTCATGTAATGTAATTAAAAATAACGTACATCCCTCATTCAAGCGCTAAATGAATACCGCTACGCAAGTAGAAGTTTTATTTTTTTCCCCTTATCAAACTGAAATAATTTAGAAAATTATCCGATGCGAAATATATATAAGAGTTGTTGAGGTATGTATGCTGGGTACACATATATGTTTCAACAACTCATATATGTATGAAAAGTTAGGTTGGCTCAGATAGGTCGCGAATTGCATGTATCAGGCAACAGTTCAAGCCGAGGTGTGCCGTGCACCCTTGGAGCTAGTTGTCAAATAAAATCGGCTGAGTGCCTTAAGCGCTCACCTTATTAGTCCGGTGAAGCTGTTAAGACCTTGCTAGGTTAATAGCATGGTCAGTTAGAAAAAAAAGAATACCGCTACAGTGTATTAAGAATATATAGTACAGTAAATTTTCTAGCTAAAGTGTACCACACAACTCAAATTATTCATATTTAGTATAATATTTATATCAGTTCTTACACTTAAAAATGTGCCAAATTCAATTTTAATCGCTTATATGAGATCTTTAATTATTTAAAGATTTTCAGCCTTTATTCAACGTGAACGAAGTCCAATTATTTCCGTTCAAAAGTTTTTAGTTTCGTTTTATGCTATTCAAATTTTACATGGTTAAAATATGAAGACGTATAAAAAAACTTTTAATCTTATGGACGGCTCAAATTATATTTAGCTATCTATATATACAACAGGTAAACCTGAGCCTATTTATATTGTTCGCGTATAATATGCTCAAAAACGTTCCCTTAAAATAAAACCTCTGTAGCTGTCTACCGCCATGCAGTGGAGGCGATCGCGATCTCTTCACATTCGGAAAACAATTGACGACAAAAAATGGTCTGCAAACGAGCGTCTGTTGTAAGTACTATTTTATAAATTTTGAACTCTTTAAGGGCATTTTCATATATATTGATTAGAATATGCGTTAAAATATTGGAAGTAGTGTAAACTCGAATTAATCGTAACGTTGCGCTCTTAATACCCAATTTAACTGAGCTCCGTGGCTCCGCCTAACGATCTATCAAGGGTAGCGTTAGCCTATACATAGTGCAGCTGTATAATTTAGACAGGGGCGTGTCGTCTAGACGAACTATCTCGGTTCAGTGCCCTACAATATTTACACCTGTATATTAAATATTTGAATATTTTGGATTTATGTTGTTTATCTAACAAAATGTAACTTAATACCTTTAGCTTATAATAAATAAATTACTTATATAATTATGTAGTTTAGGAGCTGAAAACAATTTAAAAAAATATAAAATTTAAATTGGCGATAATCTACTTTTGTTTAAAATAGTGATTAATCTATACATATCTGTATGTTTGTATGGACAACGCATCGCTGCTAAAGTGCTGGGTTCATAATAAAACAACACGAAGAAAATCATAAACCATATCTCCGAGAATAACTTATAAAATTCGATCTACTCTATCAAAAGTTATTGTAATTTTAATGACGACGCGACGCAAGTACGAGAGATAAGTAGATAAGTAAATGGACTTAATACATTCAGATGACTTTATTAATCACTGTTTTTTGCATTTATGCAATGCATAAGTGTGACGTAATCGTTACCAATATTATAAATGAGACCGTGCTTGTTTGTTGTATATATCATAAGAGGTAAACGAACAGGTGGGTCACCTGATATAAGTGATTACCACCGTCCAGAGGAGTTGCATGTGCGTTGTCGGCCTGTGTT
>MU158879.1:163215-221849 GCA_015888305.1 Antheraea pernyi | reverse complement strand
GGGGGGGGAAGGGGGAAGGAAGGGAAAGTGGAAGGGGAGGGGAGGTGGGTCTCCGGCGCTCTCACTGACCGAACGAAACGCAACAATGCATGCACTGTTACTTCACGTTGGTTTTCTGTGGGTCCGGTGATACTACCCCGGGCGAGCCGACCCATTCATGCTGAAACTAGTAACACAGCTTCAGCGTGGCTCTACCACCTACATCAGTTTGTTAATGGTGCAGAAAGGACATAGAGTATCATCATTCATCCAGAAAAAAAAAATTGTTCACATGTATGTCCATGTGAATTCTACATTAATGCAAGTGAAATCACGGGCAAAATGTAGTAACCTAAAGAAGCCTACATCCAGCCAAATACAGAGAACTTTATGTTTACCAGGTTGCTTTGCGTCTTTATAGAATTTAACTAAAGTAAGGTATATTTATATAAACAAATATATTAGAATACGAAACTAGAGAAAATTCGACGTTATAAAAGAACCACAATACAATATAATTGGTGGATTCGAGTTCAATTGCAATGCGATTATAAACGCTTTCTCCGTGAATATTGTTGTTGGTTTTGTTAAAAGAGGTCATCGTCGTTTCTCTCACGGTCATCGGCACAATTCTTATAAACAAAACTATTCTTTCTGGTGTTTTATGCGGTTAATCGAACCGAACTGTGACTATGCATGTTGCATGCAGATCGAGCTATCTGAGCCGTTACCCGACAGCGTTTGTAAGTTTGTATAAAATATCCAAGTAACCGTCTGCGATTTTGTCTACATTATATCTATATGAATAAAAATCAATTGTCGAATGTACGTAAACGAATCACTTCAGAACCGAAGAGGTCATCGTCGTTTCTCTCACGGTCATCGGCACAATTCTTATAAACAAAACTATTCTTTCTGGTGTTTTATGCGGTTAATCGAACCGAACTGTGACTGTGCATGTTGCATGCAGATCGAGCTGTCTGAGCCGTTACCCGACAGCCAAGCTAATACTTTCCCAAAATAGATTACAAGTTTGTATAAAATATCCAAGTAACCGCCTGCGATATTATCTACATTATATCTATATGAATAAAAATAAATTGTCGAATATACGTAAAGGAATCACTTCAGAACGGTTGCACATATTTTGCTAATTTGTGCCTGCAGTTTAACTTTTTTTGTTGCACGTCAAAATTTCGGTAAGATTTAACACCGCGCGACAAAAAAATCGTAGTGCGTGCTTGCCTCCCGTTACGGCGCGTGGCGGATGTCACAATTCGTGTATCTCGATCGCGATTAAATCGAATTAAAAATACTTTATTTCATTTAGACTATGATAAGACTCTTATGCACCTCAAAACTACGGTACGGAATATAACCCAATCGTCGAGAAGAAGCGACAAGAAACTCGCTCTAGTTTACCTTTTCAACTTTAACGTACGTGATTCAGTCAGATACAATTCATTTTCCTCATAGTTTGTGTTATGATATATGTATTACTAGCGGGCACGGCAGACGTTGTCCCGCCCTGATTATAAGAAAAATCCTTGACAAGTTATATACTAAAACGTCCCTCATGAATCACTTTAGCCACTAACCGCATGGAGACCTGTTCCGCAATTTTTGAGTTTATTGCGAACAGACAGACAGGCGCGCTAGGGGTCTTTGTTTTATACTATGTAATGATATAGATATTTAACATACATATATACATAGATACAGAACTGATAATTATGTTCGTCACACAAATATCAGTCATGTGCGAGGACCGAACCAATGAATTCTCGTTTCAAGAGTGCACTGACACTGAGACACGAGCCTAATACTGGTTTTTGCTCACGGGTCCGCTCGCGTTAATGCAGATTTTTTACAATAAAATACGACCTCAAATTACTTACTGATAATGCAACTTTAAATAAAGTTTTAAAAATCTGTTAAGTATTTTTTGCGTTTATCCATTACAAACAAAAAACAACATTCTGTATAATAATAGTATAGATATACATATATATACATAATTAGCTTTCAATTTATTTATAACAATGACTTGGAAGGTTTCAATGTTTATAAAAGTTATTCCTTATTTATTTATATCAGCGCTCTGCGGAAATATGAACTAAATAACAAATTAATTATTCCCCTCTAAACAAAGTTCAAGGAGTGTTTACAATTGTGACCTTCGATATTAACTCAATACAGATATGTCTATTATCGTGAACGTTTGTGAAAACATACTCAGCAACTGAATTTTATAAGTACAATCATTATTACATAGTATAAAACAAAGTCCCCTAACGCGTCTGTCTGTCTGTCTGTTCGCGATAAACTCAAAAACTACTGAACGGATTTTCTTGCGGTTTTCACCATTGCATAAAGTGATTCCTGAGGAACGTTTTAGTATATAAATTGCCAAGAATTTTAATCAGGGCGGGACAACGTCTGCCGGGCCCGCTAGTGAAATATAAAACACACATGCTAGTCGCAAATAGGTAGGACAAACTAACACAAAGATCATCAAACGCGACCACGAGCACCCTCGACTAACAAATACCTCGCAGCCACCCTAGACCTACACTGGAGTAGCAAAATTCAATGGAACTAGACATCCAAAAACAATGGCGACCACCGAGTAACACAGTATCCATCGCCGGTCGCCGCTGTCATGCCGGCCTGCGAAAGGCTGGATATGCACAGGCTGATCCCGAAACGCGACCCGCAGAAACGAATCACTATGACGGGCTTTTTCGCCATATACATGGTGGTTGCGACCCAGTCGGGCTGTAAAACCCTACCACCCCGCTTTCGCCATTGCCTCGTCCGTTATTCAGCAGGGTGCACCACGTGCAGGTGAGGTTGGCTTGGATGTCTTAAGTCTTCGATATTATTCGACACCCCCTTACACCCCACTAACGTTTGTGAAAACATACTCAACAACTGAATTTTATAAGTACAATGAAGTATAAAACACACATGCTAGTCGCAAATAGGTAGGACAAACTAACACAAAGACCATCAAACGCGACCGCGAGCACCCTCGACTAACAAATACCTCGCAGCCACCCTAGACCTGCACTGGAGTAGCAGAATTCAATGCAACTAGACGAGACGCATCTACCTATAGCAAATTAACTATTGTGGTAAAGCCATGCGAGGGAGCGCGAATAGTGGAATCTTTGCATATATAGTATTCGCACATTTAAACCTCTACACAGGACGAGAATGTTATAGATACTCATGGTATACGGAACATAGAGAATAGAAATCTTCATATTGATAATCCTATCAATGGTTATTATAATTTATACTATTACTATCTGCCCGTCCTAGCTTCTCACAGGTGTAATAATGAGGAAGATGAGACCAAATCTTCACTTACAGTACAATCACATACATACGAATACATATAGCAACTGATCGTTGATTCTGTCAACATTTTAAAGATCACCTTACTGCTTTCCGTCTCACTCGCTTTTTACATGGAGATATTTAACCTAAATTCTTCACTTTACAGTACGATATTTCAGATATTTTATTTTATTCAAGCCTTGTCCTAACAATTACTCACACAAGGACAAAAAGGATTTACCAAATAGGTGCAACCGATCTGAAATGATGTGCTTACATACATATATTAGGTCATTGATTTTTATTTATATCTATACTAATATTATAAAGCTTTTTTTTATGTCATAGGTGGCAAACGAACAGGTGGGTCACCTGATGTTAAGTGATCACCACCGTCCATAGACACTAACAACACCAGAGGAGTCGCAAGTGCGCTGCCACCCTTTGGGGAGAAGGGTTAGGGGCGGGAGAGGGAGGGGAGGTGGGTCTCCGGCGCTCTAACTGACCGAACGAAACGCAACAATGCAAGCACTGTTACTTCACGTCAGTTTTCTATGAGAGGGTGGTACTACCCAAGGCGAGCCGACCCATTCGTGCTGAAACCAGTAGTAGCTTCAGCGTGGCTCTACCATCATTAATAAAAAGCTGAAAGGTTTGTTTGTTTGACCGCTCTAATATTAGGAACTACGTGGTCCGATTTGAAAAAATATTTCAGTGTTACATAGCTCATTTATCGAGGAAGGCTATTATCATGACGCTAAGACCAATAGGGCTAGAGTAACAACGAAGAATGTTTTAAAATCGTTTTTTTTTTCTTCATTTGAGAGCTTCCGCTTCGTATCAGCGTTATTTCAAAGTAACTATTCAACGCGGACGAAGTCGCGGACAGAAGCTAGTGGATTATAAAAAGGTAAAGTTTATAATATTTGTAGAAGATAATCATTGAACTCCGGATCCGATTCTAAAGATTAGAAGCCTCGTTCGCCCTTTAAAATATTGGCTATATCGATGTAATTTTTATTAAGTTTTGGGTTCTAATTAACACCAATGGATTTGCGGACGGCTGACCCGTTTCAACGTGAGTCAATGTTACATACTAGGTGGTTTTATTGCTGATGATGAATATTCGTTTATCGGTGACAGTTGTATTTTATCTGTGATATATATACTTCACACTAACCTCCTAGGTGTGTATGTTTTCTATGAAAACAGAAAAAAAAAACATCATTTTAACAGAGTGTTTTTACTTGCGTAATGTTCCAGTAAAAAAACAACACGAACTTTGATAGTTGTCACTATATCTTCTATACCTACATTATAAACATCGCGATTAAAATATTTATACTATCTGCCCGTCCTAGCTTCTCACAGGTGTAATAATGAGGAAGATGAGACCAAATCTTCACTTACAGTACAATCATATACATACGAATACATATAGCAACTGATCGTTGATTCTGTCAACATTTTAAAGATCACCTTACTGCTTTCCGTCTCACTCGCTTTTTACATGGAGATATTTAACCTAAATTCTTCACTTTACAGTACGATATTTCAGATATTTTATTTTATTCAAGCCTTGTCCTAACAATTACTCACACAAGGACAAAAAGGATTTACCAAATAGGTGCAACCGATCTGAAATGATGTGCTTACATACATATATTAGGTCATTGATTTTTATTTATATCTATACTAATATTATAAAGCTTTTTTTTATGTCATAGGTGGCAAACGAACAGGTGGGTCACCTGATGTTAAGTGATCACCACCGTCCATAGACACTAACAACACCAGAGGAGTCGCAAGTGCGCTGCCACCCTTTGGGGAGAAGGGTTAGGGGCGGGAGAGGGAGGGGAGGTGGGTCTCCGGCGCTCTAACTGACCGAACGAAACGCAACAATGCAAGCACTGTTACTTCACGTCAGTTTTCTATGAGAGGGTGGTATTTCCCAAGGCGAGCCGACCCATTCGTGCTGAAACCAGTAGTAGCTTCAGCGTGGCTCTACCATCATTAATAAAAAGCTGAAAGGTTTGTTTGTTTGACCGCTCTAATATTAGGAACTACGTGGTCCGATTTGAAAAAATATTTCAGTGTTACATAGCTCATTTATCGAGGAAGGCTATTATCATGACGCTAAGACCAATAGGGCTAGAGTAACAACGAAGAATGTTTTAAAATCGTTTTTTTTTTCTTCATTTGAGAGCTTCCGCTTCGTATCAGCGTTATTTCAAAGTAACTATTCAACGCGGACGAAGTCGCGGACAGAAGCTAGTGGATTATAAAAAGGTAAAGTTTATAATATTTGTAGAAGATAATCATTGAACTCCGGATCCGATTCTAAAGATTAGAAGCCTCGTTCGCCCTTTAAAATATTGGCTATATCGATGTAATTTTTATTAAGTTTTGGGTTCTAATTAACACCAATGGATTTGCGGACGGCTGACCCGTTTCAACGTGAGTCAATGTTACATACTAGGTGGTTTTATTGCTGATGATGAATATTCGTTTATCGGTGACAGTTGTATTTTATCTGTGATATATATACTTCACACTAACCTCCTAGGTGTGTATGTTTTCTATGAAAACAGAAAAAAAAAACATCATTTTAACAGAGTGTTTTTACTTGCGTAATGTTCCAGTAAAAAAACAACACGAACTTTGATAGTTGTCACTATATCTTCTATACCTACATTATAAACATCGCGATTAAAATATTTAACCAAGATATAATTTACTCATATCATAAAAAAAAGTACAACACACACTGGGCTGAAAATCGGCTTTCATAGACTTAGGGACTTTTATTTTTAAGTGTCGTTTTTTTTTGCTTGGAATAGCTTCAGTAAACTGTTATTATACTCATATATTCACTTGAGTTAATTTGGCTTAAAAACTGACAAGTTATATTTTATTTACGAAAAATTTGTATGAAGCTGACAATAAAAAATCAGGATATCTCTGGAAGCGTAAAGATAACCGTAATATCCTTTCAAACAGTTATAATACAGTGATATACATTATATATATAGAAATATGTTTTTCGACCACACGTTCTATAATTTTAGATAAGACTGGAAGAATACTAATGGGACGTAAATCTTTCTATTTCTATATATATAATGTATATCACTGTATTATAACTGTTTGAAAGGATATTACGGTTATCTTTACGCTTCCAGAGATATCCTGATTTTTTATTGTCAGCTTCATACAAATTTTTCGTAAATAAAATATAACTTGTCAGTTTTTAAGCCAAATTAACTCAAGTGAATATATGAGTATAATAACAGTTTACTGAAGCTATTCCAAGCAAAAAAAAACGACACTTAAAAATAAAAGTCCCTAAGTCTATGAAAGCCGATTTTCAGCCCAGTGTGTGTTGTACTTTTTTTTATGATATGAGTAAATTATATCTTGGTTAAATATTTTAATCGCGATGTTTATAATGTAGGTATAGAAGATATAGTGACAACTATCAAAGTTCGTGTTGTTTTTTTACTGGAACATTACGCAAGTAAAAACACTCTGTTAAAATGATGTTTTTTTTTTCTGTTTTCATAGAAAACATACACACCTAGGAGGTTAGTGTGAAGTATATATATCACAGATAAAATACAACTGTCACCGATAAACGAATATTCATCATCAGCAATAAAACCACCTAGTATGTAACATTGACTCACGTTGAAACGGGTCAGCCGTCCGCAAATCCATTGGTGTTAATTAGAACCCAAAACTTAATAAAAATTACATCGATATAGCCAATATTTTAAAGGGCGAACGAGGCTTCTAATCTTTAGAATCGGATCCGGAGTTCAATGATTATCTTCTACAAATATTATAAACTTTACCTTTTTATAATCCACTAGCTTCTGTCCGCGACTTCGTCCGCGTTGAATAGATAAAAAAAAGGCGTTGCATATTGTTAATGATATTGTGAATTATGCGTCAAATCTTTTAATTAAATTATAATTATAAATGACCTAACCTTTGTTGCTCAAGAATTTCTTGTTTAATTAATTTTTTAAATATAAATTTGCTTTTCGCCTGTAATGGGGGAGGTATATTATTCCAAATTTTTGACGCCGCATATTTGAAACTACCTTCATAGCCTACTGATTTATGTTTAGGAAGGGATACAGTGTTTCTTATTTTAGATCTTGTGTTAATATTATGAATGTTCTTATACCAGTCAAATTTAGTATACAGGTATTCCGGTTTTTTAAAAATTAATTAAACAAGAAATTCTTGAGCAACAAAGGTTAGGTCATTTATAATTATAATTTAATTAAAAGATTTGACGCATAATTCACAATATCATTAACAATATGCAACGCCTTTTTTTATATTTTTCTCTCATATTAAAATTAAAATTATTTTTGTATGGGCCCTTAATTTAATTTAATTATATGTATAGCTATAGATAGATATTATAAGTTTATGTTTACGACTTGGGCGCGAAATAATAAGTAATGTTTACTTGTATTTCAGCCGGGAAATTTTGAGGCCTAGCTGAAAACCAGCGCTGTTTTCAAAGGCGGCAATACGCTGACGCTAGGTCTCTTTGTCATAGTTTTACTTTTTTACGCTTAAGGTTTTTGTTTGTACACTTATACTATGGCAATAAATATATTTCTTTCTTTCTTTCAAATAATTTTCCGCTATTATAATTTAGTTCATAATAGCCTCTGCCCGCGACTTCGTCCGCGTGGAAAAGTTACTTTGGACGGAAGCTCTTAAAAGTAAAAAACACCCCGATTTTGATATATTTTCCATTGGTACTCCGCTCCTATTGATCTTAACGTGACGAGCCTACAACCTTCCTCGATAAATGAGCTATATAACACTGAAAGAATTTTTCAAATCGGACCTGTAGTACGTGAGATTATCCCCCTACAACCTCACAAACTTTACCTTTTTATAATATTAGTATAGAAGTATAAATTATGCTTTACTTCATTTTTATGTCTACATATACGACTACACCGTGCAAATATAGTGCTCGTGCTCATTTCATTCAGTGCGTTAAAATACATCACATCGATCACCTAATACAACATAGCTATCTAAAATATGAGTTTATTGAGCTAAAGTTTACTGTTATTTCTCAGCGGGTCCAAACATAATTTAAATGACCGAAATCGAACAATGTTTAATCAATTCGCCCCCCTTCCCTCACGAGAATGACTCATTGTTGATTCTATTGACTGTCGTGTATTGTGGGGCTCCGTCGGATATTCACTAATCCTAAGGGTCAGCGTTAATATTACTTCAGTATAATGTAGATTTATTTCGAATTAGCTGATACACGTCTTTCCTCCGAGTTGTATATTACCTCAACAATTACGTACAGAGGAAAAAACAATAAAAAATAAAGGTATCGTGATAATGTATTCATTAGGTAGGAACCAAAACAAAGATATTTTAAACATTAAACTCGGCTTCGGGAAGATATCTTTTTTATACTAAAATTTCAAAACAATTCTTATACAATGAGACCTACTAAACAGTTAAATTACAATGTAGTCCGGTGAAGCTGTTAAGACCTTGTTTGGTCAATAGCGTAGTCAGTTCGAAAAAAAAAAAAGTTAAATTACATTCATACAATTATACATAGACTGGCAGCCACAGCGGATGTTTTACCGCCTTAATAATAATAATAAAAAAACTTTGAAAAATGATATACCAAAATCTTCCTCATGAGTCACTATATCTACTGCTGAAAACCACATGAAAATCCGTTCAGTACTTTTTGCGTTTGTCGCGAACAGACAGACGTGGAAGAGTACTTTGTTTTATACCATGTAAAGATAAAAAAATCCGTTGCTAAATAGTCTTAAAAAAATTGGTAATCATATAATTAACAGAATTTTATAATTATTACAGCAACTGAAAGACCTCGTTATACATGATATCGATTATCGAATAAAATCGATTAAATTAAAAATGATTGGTTAAAGTACTTTCATACCATTGCTGCATGTTGATACTATTAAAACTTCCGCTATTGTTCGTCTATATTAAACAACATATTCGAATTTTATTAAGCAACTTTGTTATACAAGTAACTAATTTCTGTATCGATTTAAATGATGCTGTGTCACAACACGGTATACATGAGCCAGTTAGCCGTCAATACAATCTCGAGATTACAGAGGGTGCACAATTTCGAATGAAATGGCTCTGTGTACAAGACGTCGTTTGCAATTTCACAGGTAACCCCGATATTAGTAGATTAATGACTATATAGGATGATACGATACTTGTACCGAGATCACATGAAGAACAATAAACAAGTAGGAAGTATTTATAGCGGTATTCTGCCGTTCAAAGAAGGCCCTATCAGCCGAGTTATGTAATAATGAATTTTATTATACTCTTATATTCTCAAATCACACTTAACCAATGAAAGAGTTATACCCACTTCGCTAAATGCGGCTTTTGGTTTTTTCTTCGGCTTGTGATTTAGTCAGATACGCTCTTTTTCCTTGCGGCAGTAGTATTGTAGCGACGGTGTCTATTGAATCGTTATTTCAAAGATTAGTTTTGAATGTTCGTACTATAATGCACTAAATTACCGGCCTAAGAAACATATATTTATGGGATTTTTATACACTTTAAATACAATTATTAAGTTTTTGTAGCAAAGCATTTTTATTACCAGTTTAACGATCATACATTTTCAAATGGAAAACCATATTTCATAAAGAGAAATAAATCCAAATAATTCTCGTTTGTATAACTGAAAGTCAACCTTTTGAGTGAGAACTGATCTTGCGGCAAGAATCGTGGCGCCGATTGACACGCAGCGACATTGTTTCGACGTAAACGGTTATTGTAATGCGATACGTTTCGGCACAGCGCCTGTGCATTGTACTGCATTACATGATATCACCTATTGGCACGCTTTATATTAACTACGGATACAATACAATATATTGCAATACTTATACTTCAATTAGTTATCATATTTATTGCCTCTACGGGGTTGCGTGCTTATACTTAAGTATGAAAGTAGGAGGAAATATAATTGTAACATATTTTGTATTTTAATTACGTAAGAAAACTTGTTTCCACGTTTAGAAATATACTAATAAATTCGAATTGGATTTAAAGTAAAATAAGATATAATAAAATGGGTTCCTATAATGACTCAAAGACGGTCATGTAATTCCAATCTAAGCAATTGTACAAAAGTAACTAAACAGTTGATATCCCAACTAAAATTATAAATGCGAATGTGAGTTTGTCTATAACGCTTTCAACCCTTAGTGTACGTCCAGAGTGGACACTATAATCGAGCGTCGAGCGTACCGTCGCGTTCGGCGTCCAAGAACGACGCTCGCGCGACACTCAGGACACACACGTATTAATGCATATGTTTGAAACGAACGCCGGACACGACGCCACGCTCGACGTTCGATTATAGCATCCACTCTGGACGTACACTTAGCTATTTAACCGATCACCATGAAACTTTGCATACATTTTCCCAGGGGTACAGAAAAGGTCATATGGTACCTTTCATCCAGAAAAACAAAACCGGTTCCGAAGACTGTTCCTATGGTAAATTTATATTAAAGAGCGCGAAGCCGAGTGTAAAAACTAATATACATGTACACATATATACAGTCAAAACCGTTTCGAGCGACATCGTTTAGAACAACATACCGGTTATATTGACCCAGAACAAAGGTTCCGATTAAATGCCGTATCTCAATAACATCACCGGTTGTTACGACTATCGGTTTTACGACTAAATATGAGTAGTCCCTTCGATATCGTTATCACAAATTTTTACTGTATTTAACACTCATCTACAAAACTGACCATTATATTAATTGCATAGTATAAAACAAAGTCTCCTACCGCGTCTGTCTGTCTGTCTGTTCGCGATAAACTCAAAAACTACTGAACGGATTTGCATGCGGTTTTTACCAGTAGATAGAGTGATTCATGAGGAAGGTTTTAGTATATAATTCGTCAAGGATTTTTTTATAATCAGGGCGGAACCATGTCTGCCGGGCCCACTAGTAAATACATAAAACTCAGTCATATTCAGATCTAAACTGCAAACTCTCCACAATGCTTGGACGTTGGACGTTTGGACGGACTGTCAATATGATTAAAATTTAAAGACACTTAGTATTTCTAATTAGGACAAGTGAACAAACATTTGCAATTGACTGTGTATACACATAAAATATATCTATATAAACCTGCGTACTATACGTGTAAGAGTGACGCAAACTTTATTGTGTGGATTAGTCGAAAGTTCGATGCCGTCATTCGGCATACAGTTCCAAGGATATGCAATGCCAACTCATTCACAACAGCAAATATTGCAATACGATAAGATTACTTGTTATGTATTACAGGTACATCAGACTAGCAGTATTTCGCGACTCTGTCTGCTTTTTTATATTTAGAAATGATGAGACATCGTAAGGTATTTTCGTGTAACTCAAATCTTAAATTTTGACGATCAATTATATTACAACTAAAAAGCTGTATATTGACATGACATTTTGACAAAACAAATGGCACGATAACGCACACATATGTAAAGTAATATCGTAACGCCACACAATCTTAGATAAAATGTAGAAGTAATGTGGCATATTCTCAATAACGGTGGTGAAAAAGAAATAGTTATATTTTGATTAGATACGGGCGAATTGACAAGGCTAGATCACTTTTGCTAGTTAGCTTCTTCTACATATACATATAAATACGCACAGAGGAACCAGATTAGGCTCCCCTCGGCAGCGGCTCAAGCTTAGGTCCGTTCCCTCGGCGTGGAGCCCTTGAGTGCGCTGCTCGTGCGATACAGTGACGCAAAACCTTATACCACTGCGACAACATTAAACATATCACCTCCACACACGTGCATGCACACACGCTTACACATGAAAGTGGAAGGGTTTTATTTTTTTCCCTTATAAAACTGAAAGTGTTTAGAAAATTATCCGATACGAAATATATATATAAGAGTTGTTGAGGTATGTATGCCTGGTACACATATATGTTCCAAAAACTCATATATGTATGAATAGTTAGCTTAGATTAGGTTAGCTCAGATAGGTCGCGAATTGCATGTATCAGGCAACAGCCCAAGCCGAGGTGTGCCGTGCACCATTTAGCTAGTTGTCAAATAAAATCGGCCGAGTGCCTTAAACGCTCGCCTTAGTAGTCCGGTGAAACTGTTAAGAGCTTGCTAGGTCAAAAGCGTAGTCAGTTCGAAACAAAAACGCACTGAGGAAGAAGTTAAGAATTTGACATTATTACAAGAAAATACAAATTTATTGCTAGAGGTGTTACTAATAATAGATGAGGATTAAGAACACCCTTTATCGTTAAAAAAATATATAAGAGACGCTCGTTTTGCAGTTACAAGACGAGAAATATGGTTTAAAATGAACTCCACTGACCTGGGCACTGGTGAAACGACGACTACCCGATCTGCTGAGCGTTCCTCCCCGGACGTTACTATCGGATAGCTCAACATCGCCACCGCCGTCTGCAGCACGCCTGCGTGACAGTTCACACAGCTCCGCGATTGGTTGCACCTGAGTTTAATAAATCTTTTATATCCTCGTTGTATTTCAGCAAATTTTACACAGGGTTATAATACACTATCTGACCCGTGCCCGCTTCGTTGGGCGGTAATAGGCATTATCAAGCTACAACTTTTTTCTAGAACTCAATCATATATCTCTCATCGTTAAGGCAGCGTTCGTAAGAAACGTTTTCGTTCGACCATTTTTTCTCCGACTCCCCAGATATTACCCCCTACAAGCTCACAAACTTTACCTCTTTATAATATTAGTATAGATTAATAGCTTCTGCCGACGGCTTCATACGCGTGGAATAGTTAGTTTGTGCTAACACGAAACGGAAGCTCTCAAAAGGATTAAAAAAAACGATTTTAAAACATTCTTCATTGTTGCTCCGCTCCTATTAATCTTAGCGTGATGATATATAGCCTATGACATTCACAAATAACGTGCCTTTATATTGGTAAAAGAATTTTCAAACTCGGTTTAGTACTGAGATTACTCTACAACGTCACAAACTCACAAATTCACAAAATTTACCTCTTTATATTATTAAGTATACTATACTAATCTATAGTATAGATAAAATATGGAAAAATTCAACTTTTATGAAATTAAAGTTAACCACAATCTTCGTCAATCTTTTTGATCGCTCTGAATAATAGCCCTGTTCAGGATTGCGCATAATATAATCAATAATATGTAATACATAAAATTCTGTTTGTGACACCTGAATAAATCCACTATATTATTTAATACATGATTAAAATTTGGAAGAATCAGTTTTTATAAATAAACAACTGTATAATCTAAAGTTAAATGTCGCAATTATTTTTGGTCATAAAACATGCTCAAAAATAAAATTCCTACATCTTTTTCCGGCAATAACTTGCGATAGAGTTACGAAGAATTGAAATTGACCAAAAATCATATTTTTAACAGGAAAAATGAATCATTTAAACAATACTAAAAACATTGTACAAAAAAACAAATATGTTCCTGTAAAAATATATGACATGAAAAGATAAACCAGGTCGAGTTTCTTGCCGGTTCTTCTCGATGACTGGGCTGTTTTCCGAACCGGTGGTAGCTTTGACGTTCATAAGCGCCTTCTCAGGGCCTAAATTGTTTATATTTAAAATTGATATTAATTGATATATTTTAAATTGATTATAACGTATATAACTCATTGTGTATTGGTTATAGGAAACACCTTTTTTAAGTTAAACGTCAAATGTTATACAAACCTAAATATATATGTAAATACGTATCGAATACGAAAGTGGGTTTTCTCGTAAACCTTGTATAAGAGAAAGTTCTGTAGGCGTAACTTAAGTTTAATCGTTTAATTTTGAAAATATAACAATATTGTATTATACCGTTTTATTTATACTAGTGGGCGCCCAGTGGTCGACATTCGACCATAGTTCATTGATTTTTTTAAGTTTGAATTTTATTAGGGTTTATATCATTGTTGAATGTAGAATGAAAAAGGGTAATTGGAACGTAAGAGTAAAATAATACATACAGTCGAGCATAGCAACCTCCTTCACAACCTTTTTTGAAGTCCTTTATTGCCAGATGTCAAAATATCTTTTTTATTTACATGTGTGTATATGTTGTGTAAAATTGAAGCAGTAGTGTGAGTAATGCATATTTTAATTAATTTAATGTACTTCTAATGCATTTTATATAAAATAAATAGCTTTCTGCACTTCTCCTCCATATAAACTTTAACTATGCCAAGGTTCACGTTCATCCGTTCGCGCATTTCTCTCAAAAAGGGATACTAAGTTTGGGCTTCACGTATTAATATATATATGATAACGTTTGACTAATATCTTTTCTAATGTTAAGTAGTATTATTCAAGATGAGATCATACTAATGTTAGAGAGTTTTATATATACATACGTCTGGATGCACATTAAGTTCGTTGGCAACGAATTCTCAACTTGAGGGTGGTTGTTAGCCACGTGGATTAGATTAGTAGATGCCTTAGAGGCATGCTGACGTATGGTTTCATACCAATGTTTTCCTTCACCAAAAGCTTCCTCATTACAGGGATTCAAACCTACATCGATCGAGGCAGTGTCCGAACATTATACCACTCAGTGATTATCCCTTTATACGTTTTCCCGAAAGAATCCAAATTAATCGTAATTAAATACCTATACAGAGTTACCCCACTTGAATTTGTATCCAGTTTATTTTATTAAATATATTTGTATAATGAAAAGCAATAGACAAAAATTACGTAAGGACTATCTACACTGTGCAAAGAGGTGTATAAATAAGTCATTGAACTAAATATCAATGGTATTTGGTTCAATACATTAATCTAATACCAACAAAGGCGTATGTTGACTGCATACTTTATGCGTTACACGCGCATGATAACTTTTAACAACATTTTTAGTTACAACAACAGTATACTAATACCATCCTAAAAACAACAGGTTAATGTTCATAACGGTATGCAGCTCATATCGATAAGTTACTAACACGAGGATATTTACATCTTTTTCTCATGAATCAACGTCCTCATTTAAATTTTAAATCATAACAAATAATTTTAACATACCTTTATAGTAACGAAATCGTGACTGCCTTTGATGAGATCAATAACCTCTTCTCTGCTTTTCTCTTCTACGTTAACACCGTTTACTTCAATGAGCCTGTCACCTGGTAGTAATCCCGTCTCACTGGCACCCGGATATGAGCCTGGTTCAGCCAGTATCACAGATTTGTAAGTCAATTTGCTAATCATATTTGGAGTGCTGACACGTTTGTTGTCGCCATTTAGTAGACCATTCTCATGGCCGTTAATATCTCCAATAAAAACCCTCTCTTGGACAACAGCTCGCCGAAGACTAAAACCAAAATCGTGCCTTGGAGCTTTCTGTCTGGGTATTGCCAATAATCTTGGTTTGGGCAACTGTAAAGGAACTAGACTTGGTAGGGGTAAATAAACATCATCAAAATTACTGGTTCGCGACCATCTGTGGAAACCTTGAGATTCACCAACAGGTGATGTTGAAAACGGTGGAGTAGCAAACGATGAATTTGTAGTAGTATCAGTTAACGAATCAGCGCTAGGAGACGTGGAAGTCACTCCAAGGTAATTGTTTCCATTAGTCTTTGGCATTTCGTCTATGTCCTGTGTTGTTATTGCAGGATTATTTGTATTATTCTTATAGTTTTTAAATTGGTTTTCTATGGGACTGTGTATAACTTTTTTGGTAAAATTTTGAACATGTTGCAAATCATCGCTCGAAGACGTGCTCTTTGAAGGTGGGATTCCGTATGAGATGTGTTCGTTTTGTTGGGTATTACGAGCCAATACATTTGAATCCTGTACATGTATATTATCAACAGCATCTGTACTTTGCACATGGCTCTCTAAAGAATTGGAACTGGTATTGCTTAGACGTGGACCTTTGAGAATACCTCGTTTTGGGGGACGAGGAGGTATAGGAGGCAAATTTGGTGGATGTCGGGGACTATTGTTGGTATTAGGATTGTTCAATGAGTTAAGAGACGTTTCTGAACTATCAGATTGTAGTACTCCGTCTTTTTTATTCCAGTGATGTGTCGGAGGATAAATAGGTGACACGAGATTGTTTTCATCGCTCAAATTTGAATTTGATCCTGAGGTGGGTATCACTGGATAGTTTGAGTAATTTGAATCATGTTCAAGATGCGCAAACAGTGACGCTGTATAGTCCGCTGTTATCCCAGAAGGTAGTTTCTCTTTTTCCTTACGTCTACCGCGTAATTTGAGGGAACGCCGCACCTGCAAAACAAAATGCAATATTCAGTGAATTGTGACCAAAAAGGCACGGCTCAATGGGCATGAAGGACAAACGTGGCGAACAGGTTGCAAAATCTGAAAGAACGACTAAAGATTTGAACGTCGTTCTAACAATTTAATCATTTGACCAACTAGCAAGTCATCGTTAAATGACTTTCTGATCCGAATGAATAGAGCAAAACAAGAGACAGTAATTTATCAAACAGCTGACACCTGCAGATGTTGATCTTTACAAAGTTGTGACATACGATTGTCGACTTTAACGTACGTTTTAAATTAAACACAATAACTTTTTATTCGACGTTATTAGCGTTTCTATTTGAAGTATAAAAGAACGGGTGGCCGACGTGACGTTTAACTGCAATTTTTGTATTTGGTAATTATGACAAGGTTGCACCTTTTATGTCACACAAAATTATTCTATTGCTTTGTTGTCACTTTAGCATGTTTTATTTTTTATAAATTTCGTCAAATTTATATACAGAAACAATAGACTCAAAGGTTAAGCATTGTAGTGTAGTTATTTTCAACTTTTCATTTCATAACATAATTCTGTCGTTTTTAATATTCATAAAAAATACAAAGAGGTAAAGATCAAAATGATCTGCTTCCAACCAAAAAAATAGTTCGACGAGATATACAATTATGTTATATATAATACTAGCAAGCCCGGCAGACGTTGTCCCACCCTTATTATAAAAAAATCCTTTACCACTTTATCCACTGGTGAAAACCGCTTCAAAATCCGTTCAGTAGTTGTTGAGTTTATCGCGAACAGACAGACATACAGACGCGGTAGGGGACTTTGTTTTATACTATGTAATGATAATTACTTTCAATTATGAGCTGACCTGTAGTACAAATGTACGATATCGCCCAACGCTTTCAGACAATCTAGAAAATTCTAGAATGACTGATGCTTTAACAAAACAATCGGCAATACAGAAAACGTCTTCGTACTTTATCAAATATCGATTAATTTAACTGAAATGAGGACTATTATTATTCCAAAATCATTAGACCTTGTTACAACTTTCTTAAACTTTCGATTTCGGTGATAAGATCTGAGAGATAAACAACAGTTACTGATTACGGGCGTATGACAGGCTACTACTTACTGTATTTGAGAAAAACGACATTCTCAATGAGAAGCGTGCCGCCGGTACAGAGTCCAACGAAAGTGTATCAAAAACCGGTTTTAAACGAGGACCTTTGCGATTAATTGCTAGCATTCGGATGTTAAATACTTATACTGGTTAAATGAATTTTAAACAAGTGGGTAAGTGGAGCTCTTTTATGAGTTTATTTTAATTAAGACAAGCTTTACAGAATAAGTATAAGCCTAACAAGTCATACGACTATTAAAAAAGATGTTTTTAAAATAAAACTTATACAATTAATGTAAAAAAAAAACTTGGACTTCAATTATAATTTAATGATAATGTTAATAAAAATCAATACTGTCCAAGAAATGGTTGTTTTTTGTTGGTTAAATAAATATTTGAAAATATTTAGCTACAACGCACAGCGCAGGGTCCTTGGCAAGTTTGCCCCGCGATAAGAACTGTAAATGCCTATGTCAGCGGGGTACTATACTGCACGCTCGTCACGATGTCTACCTACACAATAATCGTGTTTTATATCATGTTCATTTAAGTTCGAAAATTTAAAATTGTCGTTATAAATTCATAAAAGCCAATGGCGATCGCAAAGAATAAACTCAAAACGAAATCGGATTGCTACATCAGAAAAACATTTATTCCGGCATAACTTCGAACATAAAAATATAACCGTCAATTAATCCTTTTTTCTACACAGTTGTCAATTTTTAATCTCCTCACTAATTGGATGAATATAATTATAACTACGTTCAGACCAATTAAAATACTATTGTAATAGTTAATATTTATCTCTACTATAAAAAAAAAACAATAAAAGTGAAGAATCTCTCTTCGTTAAATACGAACAGTGTTAAAAAGCTAGTGAAAGGAGGACACTCGACGTTTTACTTAGGTATCCATTTTACTTTTTACTATGATGATTTTAACTAACCACACAATCAAATTTTTATATGTGTGTTTAGGCGTATACTCCCAATAACATGATCATAAAAATTATCTTATTTAGACACGATTAGAAAGGTGACAATATGACTAACAAGAGACAATCCTGAGAACCCTTATGTATAGTAAAAAGGTAACGGTACTCTTTATCGAATGCTAATTATAGCACAATATAAGAACAACGGTGACCACTGAATTATCGGAAATCATTTTTTTACTTGCTTTTGTTTTTTGTTTTGGGGTGTAAGAGGTGTCGAATAACATCATAAGACTTGAAACGCCCAAGCCAACCTCACCTGCACGTGGTGCACCCTGCTGAATAACTAACGGAGCAATGGCGAAATCGGGGTGGTAGGGTTTTACAGCCTGACTGGGTCGCAACCACCATATATATGGCGAAAAAGCCCGTCATACTGATTCGCTTCTGCTGGTCGCGTTTCTGGATCAGCCTGTGCATATCCAGCTTTTCGCAGGCCGGCATGATAGCGGCGAACGGCGATGGGTAGTGTGTCACTCGGTGGTCGTTATTGTTTTTGGATTGTACTGTGCTTACCATCAGGCATAGTGCAGTCATTATGCCATGCTACAATAAAAAATAAAACTTTTTCTTTTTCCTCTTTTTTTACTTTTAACTTTACTTTATAGTTTTTGGCCACAATCTCACCTAATGTTAAAAGACAATCTTGTCCAAAATGGTAAACACGATAAACCTAGATGGAGGCTGGCTCTTAAATGCAGCTGTCAGAACACACAAGTACACACACTGTTGGGAATCAACATAAATTATATATTTTAAAAATATATTGGCAACACCGCGTCGGATGTGGTTGGAGGGTCGCGGTGTTCCATACATTCTGTTCGCTTCCGATCTTTGTACAGTGCACACGTATTTTCATTTTATTTTTTATTAAACACGAGTTTGAGTCAGTTTTACATTTAATTTTATACATCACTCTTCATCCAGCGAATAAGGGTGTATACACACACAGTAAACCGTTAATAAGAATTTACTAAATAATCAAAGCACTTAATTTATCAGTCCCACATTATTTTACCCGATTTCTTCATATTTTTTATATAAAACTTGCAGCCAGTTGCGAATACCTCTGCGTTTTTATCTTTATAATTGATAGCGCCATTGATTATTTTCGAGTAACCCTAACAGTTTATACAGCGCACGCCGAAATAACTCTCAGGTGACAGGTTTTTATTCCAAAATCACTTGAAACTTATCGCTTTAATTTAGCCAATTCAAGAATTATTTTTATTAATTATATCCCATGTTTTATTCTTATATATATGCTAGTACAAAATTTCATCAAGGTCTTTTATATAGTAGTATATGTACGAAAGAGTAGCAAAAACATTTAGCCATGCTCACAAACTGTCTCATCTATAACATTAATAAGATCCATCATAAGTAACTTACTTAATTATGAAATTGCAACTTTACTTAAGTAGTATAAAGTGCAATCTAATTTGCTGTTCAATTTTTAATCTACCATTATTTATCCACACACAAGATCGTGAAAAATTTGGTTATATTATATAGTATCGGGTCCGGCGGACGTTATTCCGCCTAAATAATAAAAAAAAACCTTGATAAATGATATAATACACCTTCCTCATAAATCACTTTATTTACTGGTGAAAATTGCATGAAAATGCATTCAGTGGTTTTTAAGTTTATCGCGAACAGACGGACAGGCAGAGGACTTGTATTACTATAATATGTAGTAATGGTGGATATTAGATGCGTATGAACGTGTGAATCAGAATACAATATTAGTTGCAAGTTTTAAGAAAAATCCATATATATATTTATAGGGTGACCCAAAAAAAACGATTTTTTTTTTCAAGTCTCGTAACAAAGTATGTAAATTTATAATGTTTTAAAAATCCCTCCAAACAAAACGTCAAAAAAAAAATTTACAGAGGTCACTCCAAATTTTTTAAAATTTCCAAAATATTCAAAAATCGTTTTTTTTAAATTATTTTTCTCATTATTTCATTTTTTTTCTACAAGAAAAATGATAACGATCCTGAAAATCTCAAGTCGAAATTTTAATATTTAAAAGCCACTCTAATTTATATAAATATATGTACTTCAGGCACGGAATATCTATAAGCGATATGATATTCTCCTTAAATCGATAATATCGATTTTTCTAATAATCCAAATACAACTATAACTGTGGTGACTAAAACTCTAAAGTCTATTTATAGAATTTAATGTTACAATTTTGCCTTTTTCTCTGCAACCATACTGTTTAACAAACGTGCTGGCCTTAAAAAAGCGACGTGACGACGATTAGTCAGTTCCTAATAGCTATTTAAACTATAAGGTGTGGCGGGAACCTTGAATAATTGACGTCTATTAATAATTTTAAAGTTTATTTAGTTATTCATTAATTTATTTAAGTAAGTATTCTATTACGTCCAAATTTATTATACCTTCAGATTTATTATATCGATACTTGTATATCGCTACATTCGTACAAAGCCTAGTAACTCCACAATTATGAGGGACTACTATAAACATGATTTTAACGTATTGAATAGGTATCGTTGACTGTAAAATGATTTATTTATAAAATATAAAAGTTTCAAGACTTAATAAAAGTAAAGCGTCACTATAATATTTAATTATGGATGTCCGAAACGTAACGCCTTCTTCAATCGAAAAAATAAATAATATTTAAAAAAAAAACTAAAAACACGCTTTCATAAAAAAATCATCTGCTAATATTTTAATCAGCACCTCCAGATATCAGTATTTTTATAATTTTTTGGCACTTTTTACAAAAATATACACTTATTTCTAATTTACACTATTCTTAATCCAAATTTATTAAATTTTATTTTCTGTTTTTTAGTTGGATTTTTTATGTAAACGTGTTTTTTTAAACTATTATTTATTTTTCATTTTTTTGGAAAAAAAATTTTTTTTTTCGGATTATTGCATTGTCATCGGACTTTGACATGTGTGCAAAATTTGAATTAAATCTGATCGTTCAAAGTAGGACAAAATCGAGCTCAAAGGGGTCGGCTACATGCATACATACAGGTGAATCTAATAAAAGCGTGTTAAAAAGGAAAGCGTCAACCAAACATTGCTGAACCACAGAATGAACAGAATTAGTTAAAGCGGAATTTAAAACAAATTATATTTAAAATTATCTAAAACAATTAGCGGAGAGAGAAACAATGCCCCACATCTGCGTAACGGTTTTGTACCTAATGTTTTTCTCATTACGCAGACGTCATGGCCGATGAGCAGAGTCTATGGGTCGGTGCCACCGGCTACTGGAACGCGACGAGATAAAATAGGATGGGAAAAATTACACACTGTAACCAAACACCTTATATAGACTTATTTTTATTTTATCCCCCTGAGAACTAGTCATTCCAATAAGTTGCAAGTATCGTAACCGAATTAACAGTATAGTGCAGTGGTCCTTACACCTTAGTTGCGACTCTCCCACATAGTATTTAGTGAATACACGGATATTATTGGAATAGACGAGTAAACATGTTTGAAACGTAAGCCTACAGAAAAGTGGCACATTTTTGGAAAGAAATAAAGTAAATTTAAAAAAAAAAGTATTAACCGTCTTCAATATCAATCAAAAACCCATAAGGCACTAAAAAGCGGAAAATAAATAGTTTATCAAATTAACCAAATTAAATAAAACATATGAATATGTGTGCTACCTAGAGATGTACTGGAAGTCGCTACCAACCAAAATTTTTGTATTACAGAGACGCGAGAGTGGACTTAAACTTTGTACCTGTAGATGATATGATTTTCGGTGTGGTTGGCACCGACTTCCAATACATCTCTAGGTATATATCAATCATCAGACGAATTGATAACCTCCTCCTTTTTTTGAAGTCGGTTAAAAATAGCATGACTTCTTGCTCGCAAAAAAAGCATATCGAGCAAAGGCAAGCTCGAAAGTGTATTTATAATCCATTGACGTATAAAAAACCAAGACGCACAACCCCGAATAAAAGTAGCGCTCAAAACTGGCCGTAAAAACTCCCCAATATACATACATGGTTATAGTTATTGCGATAAACTTACGATTTTACAAATTCGACCGATTAAAAGTTGTTTTTACAAGGACGCAAGCGATGCGAAACTATTTGAAATTACTGCATAATCCAAAATTATGCACTCATTTTTGTGTGCCGGCTGTGAGACGTTAAATGTCTTGGGTTTTTGTATATCAATGTTATAATTCAAATTATTTCGTTAAAAATGTATTTATTAATGCAAAGCGAAAAGGCTCTTTAAATAAAAGTCAGTTTTGTATTGTTTATATTTGTTTGTTTTGGATGGCGAGTTTGCTGACCATTGGTTTTTTTTTCTCGAACTGACTACGCTATTGACCTGGCAAGGTTTTAACAGCTTTACCGGACTACAACTACATTTTCCACCACTGATTTTTTTTTTCGAACTGACTACGCTATTGACCTGGCAAGGTTTTAACAGCTTTAGCAGACTACAACTACATTTCCCACCACTGGTATTTTTTTTTTCGAACTGACTACACTATTGGCTTAGCAGGGTCTTAACAGCTTCACTGGACTATCCACTGGTATAGTATTAGGGTTTTTTATACTATGTATGTACTGTGTACTAACACATTTACATGCCTGTTTTTTTAGCATTCGATGAGCAACTTTAGCCCTTTAATTTATATCAACGTTGCACAACTTTCTGTTTGGTTTTTATCTGCACAATGCCAGCGTATTACAAACATGTCCTGCTTCCAAAAGAAGCATAGAGAAAGAAGAAGAAGCGTTCATTATCTCACTTACATACCAAACTTCGTAGTCAAATCGTGAAAGCGTAACAAATAAACAAACTTACTTTCGTATGTATCCTAACTTCCAAACTAATACTCTAAATGCGAAAGTGGGTTTGTTTGTTACGCTTTCACGCCCTAACTACCCAACCGATTTTCGTAATATCTTGCATACATGTCATTAGGGGTACAAGAAAGGACATGGGATAACTAGTAATATTATACGAGTAGGTTCGAAACCTTGCAATCAAGTCTGAGCATTCAGTGAAGGAAAAGTACGTGAAGAAAATATAGCACCGTGTAGCGCTTTTCCTAAGTCTACCTAGCTAGCGGCGGCGACGGGTCGGAGGCGATCAAATGCCGCCGTAAAGGACCTGCGGGCGACGTGACGCGGACACGTCCGTCATCCTGCACTATAGCAGGTCCACGTGGTGGAGGCGCATTGTGCCGTGCGACTCCTACAGTTCGACGGGGGGGGTTTAACACCCGCCCCTGCCTGAGAGGTCTACTATCTTGACCCACTGAAGCCGCAGAAGGGGCCCTTTATGAGGAGCCGATGCCTGCCGGGTGAGCAGACGCAGTGCCGTAGGCAGTTCCTGCTCCCCGTCCAAATAGGTGTAAAAAGGCACCATGGGGTTTTAGTCCGTGCAAGTCGGACATATCCCACCATCAGCTAGGGTGGATTTCCCCATATAAAATGCAAAAGGTAGCTCCCATCCTCAGGTAGAATATATGTAGCCACACGCATGTTGCTGCTACACTGCTACACTTGAGCCAGTCCTTTTCTAGCTTTAGCATATTTACCAACTTTAGATCACATATTCACTTAACATCCGGCGAGATTATGGGAAACGCTACAACCTATAAAAAATTTTTAACAGTAGTGTCAAACAAAAATAACTTCACCTTTCTTGTAAATAGTTTGACACCGTAACCGAAGTTCGGTTGTAGGTACAGTTCGTTTAGGTTATAATGGATATATTAAAATTTCGTGTAAGATATCGCTTACTGTAAAACGAACACGTATTTGGTAATGTAAAAAGGAAAGTTAATATTATAAATGGATGAACCAGTAAACAATCGTATAATATTACAGTTCATAATACAAATGTGAATCGGTAGTCGGTATTTTAAACATTAAAAATTTTCAGCATTACTTTCTGTTAATTTCTAAAAAGCATTTTAAATATGGTTGCTTTTACCCAATTAATATTTACTTAATCCACTGAATTAATTGGCCACCGAATCTCTTCGGTGGCGTGTATTCTATTACAGTAAGTAATTTCTGTCTTTCAGTTATATAGTTCTATTTATCCAAGTTTAATATCAGAAACTACTGAATCGATTCGGAAGAGATTCTTACTGGAATATTCAATTAGAGAACTTTTCAACTACCTATGATACATATCATTATGCTTTCTCGTGAGGGCTAAGCAGTAATTACGAAAAATTAACGGAGGTAACTAAAAATCACTTACTGCGCTATGGGTATTCAATAGTAATTAAAAGATGCAATTAAAAAATAAAAAACCGCAACTGCATTACAGTTAAAATACGTAAATTCTATGAAAAAACAAATGTCGTGGGCACCAGCTAATTATCAAAAATAAAATACTTAACCTTCTAACAAATTAGTGGAGAAATAGTTGCTGAAATATATAAGGATTTTAATTATCAATACATTAGCATTTTAAATTATTACTAAACATTCTAGAGAAACAGATACATAATATAAATTTATTGGCAATAAACACGTATGTAATAAGCATTAAGAATTTCCATTTCTCAGAATCCTGTTTATCTTATTAAAATGTAAGAAGGGGGTCATATACAACGAAAACACTTCACGCGTAAAAAAAGTCACTTCAAATAATTTAAGATTTTTTTTAAAGTAAATCTCGAGTCCATATTCTAAAACACTAGTATAAATTGATAGTAAAAATTGATAATACTACAAATATCTCAATATTTAATTTAGCTTCCTGTGTTAAAATATAAAAATTCCGTAACTTCTTAATAAGAGTAGATTAGTTTTAAAATATGTAAATAGTGAGTTCAACGACCTGTGACTACACGCGTACAGATGAGCAATTAGTATTTTTTATCTGTTAAACAATAAACTCACTAATAGTCTACAAATAGACAGAGTAAATATATTCTATTCAAAGTACCTAAACGCTTAGTAAAATATTAATATATTTTTATTACTTGCATCTTTGGTATAGCTAAATCACTTAAATATAGGTATATAGTCAATAAAATGGTTTCATTTCAGGCAATTATATACAAAAGTGTATAGCCCTTAACACTTTCTCACAAAAAACGTTTCTAGAATGGAACATTTTACTGCGTCCATAAAAATCCTGCGGTCTGCCGAATTTTTCTAAGTGGCTAAGCGTACGTCCGACTGAAACTCATCAATGGTAGGCAAACAAATAACAAGCTTCATGCTCTATTTAAAAAAAAACAATAGGTTCAGGATAATCGATCTGGCGACATATCTTGCAGGTAACAGGTAATACATAATTTACTAGCTGACCCGGCCACGCATTGCTGTGGCTCAGTTATTATATCATTACATATTGATAAGAATTCTTTTTTTTTTCGAACTGACTGCGCTATTGACCAAGCAAGGTCTTAACAGCTTCACCGGACTACTAAGGCGAGCGCTTAAGGCACTCAGCCGATTTTATTTTGACAACTAGCTCAAGGGTGCGCGGCACACCTCGGCTTTGGCTGTTGCCTGATACATGAATTCGCGACCTATGTAAGCTAACCTAAGCTAAGCTAACTATTCATACATATATGAGATGTTGAAATATATATGTGTACCAAGCATACATACCTCAACAACCCTTATATATATTTCGTATCGGATAGTATTCTAAACTATTTCAGTTTGATAAGGGGAAAAAATAAAACCCTTCCACCTGTATGTGTAAGCGTGTATGCGTGCACGTGTGTGGAGGTGAAATGTGTAATGTTGTCGCAGTGATGTAAGATTTTGTGTCACTGTATCGCGCGAGCAGCGTACTCAAGGGCTCCACGCCGAGGGAACGGACCTAGGCTTGAGCTGCTGCCGAGGGAGGCCTAGTCTGGCATAAGAATTCATAATTTTTGTTGATAATATGACCAATAAACATCACTTAACGATTTAAATTATGTTTCTAACAAAAAAAAAAAACTTTTTGTGACTTAAATATAAAAGTTACACATATGCTTTCGGTGAGTTTTTTGTAGGAATTATAAAGCTCAACAACTTTTCTCTAGAACTCAATCATATATTTCTCATCGTTCGTAAGAAACGTTTTCGTTCGTCCGTGTTTTCTTCGACATACTTTGCAAATCCTACTACCACAAACAAATCTTTTCATTTTTCGGGTTAATATATTTTTTACATAGTAGCACGGCAAAATGACTGCACTGTGCCTGATGGTAAGCTCAGAACAATCCAAAAACAATGGCGACCACCGAGCGACACACTATCCATCGCCGGTCGCCGCTGTCATGCCGGCCTGCGAAAAGCTGGATATGCACGGCTGATCCCGAAACGCGACCCGCAGAAGTGAATCACTATAACGGGGTGTTTCGCCATATACATGAAATCAAAATCAAAATACTCTTTATTCAATTTAGGCCCTGAGAAGGCACTTATGAAAGTCAAAGCTACCACTGGTTCGGAAAACAACCCAGTCATCGAGAAGAACCGGCAAGAAACTCGATCTGGTTTTCCTTTCATAATACATAACATATTTATTTTTATTATTACAACATAATTCACAGACACATAAAGCTACATTCATACTGCTACTTCATGGTGGTTGCGACCCAGTCAGGCTGTAAAACCCTTCCACCCCGCATTCGCCATTGCCTCGTTCGTTATTCAGCAAGGTGCACCACCACGTGCCGGCGAGGTTTGCTTGGATGTCTCAAGTCTTAGATGTTATTTGACACCCCTTACCCCCTAAATGCCTATGAAAGTCACAACGTGGCTTTCTATTTGTAAAATAATTTTCGAAATCGGTTTAGTAGATCCAGATTACCCCCTACAACCTCACAAACTCACAAACTTTACCGCTTTATAATATTAAGTACTTTTCTGAAGAGAAATTTCAGATGTTTTGATTACAAATGATTACGTCTTCGGTAGGCATAAGGAGTATTGGCAAAATAACAATAAAAACAGTCGCGGCAGTCATAAGGACTGCCGACAGAAGTGAAAACTCAAAACAATAAAATACCTGTGTGTAATTCTTTTGAATAATATTAAAATTTCATAATTAGTACATTAAAACTATTAGCATGAGTCTGGTTTTCAGATTTATTGGCACTCCGAACAATAACTACATACATTTTATACAATTCATAATTAATATAAGATAGGCTGCACAATCTCAATACAAAATATCGATATTAGATATACACAGGCCGCTATACTACGCGTCGGTAGTGTGACGCGAAATTATAAATTTATCTCCTGCCAAAAATACCGCTCAATGTGCCTAAAGATGTTTTCACTACAAAAACAATTGACAATCAACTAAGACAAAACACGTAGTTCTCACGAACAATAACAAAACCATTCTCTTACGAGAAGAGTCGCGAGAACCAACTAATAATAAAGCCTTACTAATTATAAATTATAAATGCGTATAAGCGTTTGTTTTACTACGCCTTTATAACTCGATCGATCAAGTTAAAATTTGGCATATCAGAAGTACAGAAAAATATTTAGAGTTAGTAGAGCCACGCTGAAGCTATTACTGGTTTAAGTATGGGTCGGCTCGTCCGGGGTAGTACCACCCTCTCACAGAAAACCGACGTGAAGTAACAGTGTTTTCATTGTTGCGTTTCGTTCGGTCTTCGAGAGCGCCGGATAACCCACTCTCCCTCCCTCCTTCCGCACTCCCCCTCCCACAAACACAGGGTGGCAACGCACTTCTCCCTCATCTGGTGTTGCGAGTGTCTATGGCCGGTGATTATCACATAACATCAGGTGACCCACCTGTTCGTTTGCCTCCTATGATATAAAAAAATGAAAAAGACACTGTAACCAAGGGATAGATCAAAGCCACATTAATGCAAGCGGAGCCACGAGCCAAAGCTAGTGTTAAATAAACGTTTCATTAAATAATGATTATATAAACATATGGGCGATTTACGGTATGTATGTCATCACATTTAAGTAGCTAGTCGTCTATGTAATGGCCGCAAAAAAACTATGCGAACAGTTTAAATAAAATTAGGTATGAGAGAGGCCGTAACAATATTAATCTACTTTTTATTCACGTGCCGGTACAGTTCACGGCCAGATGAATGCAAATTAAGTTACCGTGAGCACAACGGACCGATTGTATTCACAGATAAGACTATAAATCATAAATGTTTGCAGTGTTGTCTTATTTAACATACAACTTAGATTTTAAAAAATGATTTGGGTAACTTGCTATATATATATATATATACTAGTTGACCCGCACAACTTTGTCTGCGTGAAATTGGTAAACTACCGGTTCCATTTGTATTTCCAAACTCGAAAAACCTTAAAAAACCTAGAACCCGATTACAGCGACTCCCACCGTTTCCAATTGTGAAACTAAACACTACAGGGTCTCATTCAAACACATACGTAGTTGGTTTAGTGAATTACTTAGGCATATGTGGAAGATACTTCGATGAGGCGGATGTAGCGCCATCTGTTATTCAGCAATATGAATAATTTCGTTCTAGTAATTTCGTCCCCGTACAACGACGTTCATACATCGTCGGTGTACCTCTGCCGCTATGGTTGGGGCGACACGAGATCTCTTACTGACTTCAACGTGTCGCAGCAGCAGAAAACGCCGCTGCCAGACCCCGTCCTTGTCAGGAGACGACCGGGTAAACACCAGTCATCTCCTCTGTCCGCCGAACCTGTGCAATGGGAAAATGGGCCCACCGGCCCACCGGCCCATCCTCCCTAGGCCCACCTACGGGCAAACTACCGTCTCCTCCTGTCGGCCCTCCATCGGCGGAGAGGGCCGCTCAGGTCCTCGCAGAAGGAGGTCACAATATTCCATACATCCTCGCTACTGAGCATGGTTTGCACGATGCTTGTCAGCGAGAGATCCTGTCCTACCGCCGCAGCCAGAGTGCGGCGCTACTCCTCCCACGCAGCACACTCAGAAAGTGTGTGTTGCGCGGTGTCCGGTTGAACACCGCACCCGGGGCATACGGCGGTTGGGTCCCTGCGTACTATTCGGTGCAGGTACCGACCGAAGCACCCGTGCCCCGTCAGCACCTGCACCAGACGGAACGTTACGGAGCCCCACATCGTCAAACACCACTCCAGCAGGACCGGGCGATCAATATTCATGATGACCGGTTGAACGGTAGCGATACTGATATGCCATAGCGTCCCCTAGTAAGAAGTTATATTAAAATGGAAAGTATTATATAAACACACTCTACATGAAAATACACCTAGGTGTGGCTCCACTAATGATTGGTCAAATGTTGTTAATGTTTATCAACATCATATCAAATCTAATTTAAAAATATTCGAGAAAGTTTTTTTTATTTGCATTTTTTTGATTCGATACTGTAAGAAATAGTTTAATAAACTAGGCTTACTTTTTAATAAATTACCAAATAACTGTTCAGACAGGTTTCGAAATACGAGCAATAAAACCACTACTTACGGTATATTTTACTCGGCCAAATTTTGTTAATAACAGTATTAATATTTTATTAATTCCAATGAAAGATTTCATACATATTAATATCCTCATAAAAATGTAGTCATCAAAAACAAAACTTGTAATAAAAACCAAGTCTCGCAACTCAGCTCCTATACCGTAATAAGTTGTGAGATCCATGTAATACCAAGTCGGTTACTTTATTAGGTCCCTACTTAAGGAACCTTCTGTCTTAAGTTATAACGTAACTAGCTGACCTAACAACACCTTATAGTGACCATATCAATATTAAAAATCTTTTGTGTTTTAAATAAAATAGATTGTCTTGGCAATCGTATTGATTCAAATTAAATGAAATTTGAAATATACCGTCTTTATACAATGCCTGCTTGGTTACTGAAAATACAGGCTTTTAGTTTTATCCACAACGAAGTCATAGGGGGTCAAAAATGGCCTGAATTGCTTCGAGAAAAGGATAGCACGGCCGTGCCGCTTTTTTGCAAAACTTGGTGGGGACACCGCCGTGCCTTAGATAATATCTATAAGAGAAAATGTATTTCTTTAATAATATTTGCAGTTTCGCCACACTCTGTGTCCGTAGGTTTGTTCTGCACTGTGCCTGATGGTAAGCACAGTACAATCCAAAAACAACGGCGACCACCGAGTGACACACTATCCATCGCCAGTCGCCGCTGTCATGCCGGCCTGCGAATAGCTGGATATGCACAGGCTGATCCCGAAACGCGACCCGCAGAAGCGAATCACTATGACGGGCTTTTTCGCCATATACATGGTGGTTGCGACCCAGTCGGGCTGTAAAATCCTACCACCTCGCTTTCGCCATTACCTCGTTCGTTATTCAGCAGGGTGCACCACGTGCAGGTGAGGTTGGCTTGGATGTCTCAAGTCTTAGATGTTATTCGACATCCCTTACACCCCAAAACTGACTTTATTCTTTCGTTATCTACATCGCGCGATACCTATTTTTTGTTTTTTTTTTTCTCGAACTGACTACGCTATTGGCCTAGCAAGGCTTTAACAGCTTCACCGGACTACCGCGTTACCTATTGTTTATCAGTCAGTAGGTGGCTGCACTAATTCACATAACTTCATAAATATTTGCACCTCAGCTCACCAAAGTTTCATCGCAGTCGAATGAATTGTGTAGAAGCACATATGTACAAATATACTTTTTTGTATGTATATTTGAACGGATTGTAATTAAAATTTATTTCACGGATATTTAAGAGATCCTATTAAAACGTTCATTGAGCGTAATTTTGCGTAATATACTTGGTCATTATGCACAAGTGGGTTGGAACTTATACCACGGAGCATGAGTTCTGAGATGCCAAAGAAACTCCTTAGAAAATTCTAACAAGGGGACCACGATTGAAGCGATAAAGGGACACATTGTTATAATATTATTAACTTGATAGTGGCAGTAACGTTATTTTTCCACCACGGGTATAAAATTTGGAACCCCTCGTTTGATGGTGCATGTTGCCAACCACACCCTTCGAACCAAACACAACAGTGTAACTACTACTTTACGACAAACCTATCTTTCTAGTGGCGGTTCTTTCGATGTAAGACCTAACAGAAGTTTTATATACCACTTAAATAATAATTCAAAGCAACTATACTACTATGAATATGTTATTATTAAAGAAAAAAAAATCAATAACTAAAACTAAGAATTATGACGTGTAACGTCTCGAATATCGATGAACGCCGGCTGCACGCACGAAAAAATGTGTCTCATTGTCACGTTCCGCCCGAACCGAGCGTGCAAGCGAGAGCGTGGAACAAGCTATACAGAGGCACGATCGCCTTATGAACGTTATCACGTAAAATTATAGTCCGTAAACCGACTTTACAGACAACCATTTTTTTTTTATTACAATAATTCAATGAAATATATACCATAATAAAACTATTCAAATTCTTTACCTCTTCAAGCCTCAAAGGTTCCTCAAGTCCAGCAGCTAATCTTTCTCTTTTCTCCTTCTCTTTCCGTTCTTTTTTCTCTTTTTTCCGGCGCTCCTTATCACCGTCCCTCTCGTCGCCGACACCGCTATCGCCGGTGGACTTTTTCATAAAGTTAAACATCGCCGGACTGTGTAACAAAAACAAATTAAATCACTTTTTTTTCGTAAACTTTATATATTAATTAATTGTCATATAAGTGGAATAATCCTTTATCACAACTGTTTGAAATAAATAGAAAATAATTCAAATTAAAAACGTGATTACTTGGGTAAATGCGGTTAAATATCAAATGCATTATATAATTTTGAACACTTAAGCAAACATAACGAAGAAACGCTTATTTGTAAAATATTAAAACATTATCTCCTTGCATAATGGCAATAATTTATCTAAAACACTTAAACAATTTCAAATATATGTGTCATAATTTAAAAAAAAAAGTTTAATAAGCCAGATTATGTTTATATTAAGATTTAACAATGTGTTATGGTCGAGGTGGCCTAGTGGTTTGACCGGTGGCCTGTTACTTCGATGTCCGCAGGTTCGAACCCCGAACCGTCGCATGTACCAACGAATTTTTAGGAATTCGCGTAGATTTACTAATTTAAATTGGTAACACTATCGGCTGACGGTGAAGAAAAACATCGTGAGGAAACTCGAACCTGTGAATTGTTCTTGTAGTACTACTGTATGTGGGAAAAATATAGAACTGTAGATTTCTTAGAGTTTGAAATCGCCAATACGTCGTGGGCTGGCGTGGTGATTACGCCCATACCTTCCATCGGGAAGAGGCCTATGACCCTGCAGTGGGTCTCTCTGATGATGATAAATGTGTTATACAAGAGCGAATATAAGTAAATAAAAATAATATAGGTATTTTTTTTCTGTAATATGTAGTTATGAGTGCACGCATATACATTAAAAATAATGTCACTAAAGAATGCCCCTTGTTTTTTTATACCTTACTAGCGGGTCCGGCAGACGTTGTTCTGCCCTGATTATAAAAAAATCCTGCACAAATTATATACCAAAACCTTCCTCGTGAATCATTTTATCTACTGGTGAAAACCGCATGAAAATTCATTCAGTAGTTTTTGAGTTTATCGCGAACAGATAGACAGACAGACGCGGTAGGGGACTTTGTTTTATACTATGTAATGATATACAAGCGGAAGTACAATTTTTTAATCAACATATGTCGTACTGCTTGTATTTTTACCAACTTCCCAAATGTTATCATATCAGTTACTTCCGAAATATTTAATATTAAAAAATAGAGTATACATCTGCGAACATATCTTCAGATGATTTTACAATTCTAATGCAGAATGCAACAAACGAGTTTATGTTTGACATGAACATTACAACCTGGTTGTTTTAAGAATCAAAGGTATCGTTCATAAAATAAATGCAAAAGACGAAGTCAATCAGTTTTATGACAGCGGTTGCGGACGCGAACAAAGCAAAACGTTCATTCTCGAAATCGTCACACTAACTCAAAATAACACATAAACTTTAACCGCGGAAATACATGTATACACACTTATACAAATATACATTCAAGTATTCAACACTTAAACTATATTATTTCACAAGAAATCAGATATTTAATTAAGCCTTGTCGCTAACGTAACTTAGATTTTTATTATTGTTTTGCATATGAATGATTAACAAATATGGTATCTGACTTTTATTATATTGCTAATGAAATTAATTATTACATTATTTATATTTTTAGTGTAATGTTTTAAATAAAGTATATTACATAGTTAATTAAAAGAAGTAATCAGATAATCAGGTGATCGAAAATATACATTAATTTTTCAAGTTTTTCAGTAGGTGGTAGAGCCACGCTGAAGCTATTATTGGTTTCAGTATGAACGGGTCGGCTCGCTCGGGGTAGTACCACCCTCTCATAGAAAACCGACGTGAAGTAACAGTGCTTGCATCGTTGCGTTTCGTTCGGTCAGTGAGAGCGCCGGAGGCCGGCCTCCCCTTCCTTCTCCTCTCCCCCTCCCGCCCTTTCCCCCAAATACAGGCTGGCAACGCACTTTCTACTCCCCTGATGTTGTTAGTGTCTATGGACGGTGGTGATCACTTAACATCAGGTGACCCACCTGTTCGTTTGCCTGCTAGGAAACAAAAAAAAAATAATTAAAAAGCGACTTATTAAAGATATAAGAAAAGATTACACGTGGCAGAGATCGGTTAAGATGGAAGTGTGGAGTAACTAGATTTGATAAGCTTGAAAATCAGTATGTCGGAGGAAGTTTGAAAATACCAACAGTGACAGAGAATTTTAGGTGAAATAGGTTAACATGGTACGGGCATATTATGAGAAGAGATGAAAGTCACTAGAAAAAGTTTTGAATATGAAAGTGGACGGATATAGGAGTAAAGGAAGACCGAAAAAGGAATAGATGGATTGTGTGAAAAGAATATGAGTACAAAAGGTGTGAATACTGAGATGACATCTGTAATCCGAACGTAAGAGTATAATGACAGGTGGCGAAACGTCATTTTCATTTATATGTGTGTATATGTTGTGTGTCATTCAATCAGTAGTGTGAGTAATGTATATTTTAATTAATTTAATATGTTTTTAATGCATTTAATATAAAAAAATAGCGTTGTGGCCTTCTCCTCCATATAAACTTTAACTGTGCCAAATTTCAAGTTCATCCGTTCGCGCAATTCGCTTATAAAGGGGTAAAAAGTTCACATACGTCACGTATTAATACTTCTTCTTCTTCTTACCCTTATCCCACATAAGTAGGGTCGGTACAACATGTTTCTCATGTTGTGGTATATGATTTGGCTTAATTTTACGATCGGCCGCCTGCCTGTCATCAACCCTCCTTGGGATTATTTTGTTGTACCACTGTATTTGTGATTATTATTATGTAGCTACGAAGTCTGATGGGCTCTTTTAGCCTTACAATTCTTTGTTCCGGTTAAAAACGAAGTTCTTGAAACCCTTATCCCACATAAGTAGGGTCGGTACAACATGTTTCTCATGTTGTGGTATATGATTTGGCTTAATTTTACGATCGGCCGCCTGCCTGTCATCAACCCTCCTTGGGATTATTTTGTTGTACCACTGTATTTGTGATTATTATTATGTAGCTACGAAGTCTGATGGGCTCTTTTAGCCTTACAATTCTTTGTTCCGGTTAAAAACGAAGTTCTTGAAACCCTTATCCCACATAAGTAGGGTCGGTACAACATGTTTCTCATGTTGTGGTATATGATTTGGCTTAATTTTACGATCGGCCGCCTGCCTGACATCAACCCTCCTTGGGATTATTTTGTTGTACCACTGTATTTGTGATTATTATTATGTAGCTACGAAGTCTGATGGGCTCTTTTAGCCTTACAATTCTTTGTTCCGGTTAAAAACGAAGTTCTTGAAGATTATGATTTGCCTGTTATATTGCCATTTTTATGTAACGGAAAACTATCCAATTTCATACTGCATTTTCTGGTTTTTTTTTTCAAGGTTCGTGGTTTCAGAGTTTTCTCACTAATCGTAATACAATATTAGATATAATAAACCATTATAAAAATATAAAATAGGAAAACTATAATAGAAAAATAAATGCAAAACACGTATTAATACATTGCATAGAATAGAATACATTTGTAAAATTGCGTAATTTAACACTTCAATTATCTTAACTACAAAATGGCACACTGTTTACATTTTATACGGGAAAACTATAATAGAAAAATAAATGCAAAACACGTATTAATACATTGCATAGAATAGAATACATTTGTAAAATTGCGTAATTTAACACTTCAATTATCTTAACTACAAAATGGCACACTGTTTACATTTTATACGGGCAATAGTGGGTATTAACTTAATACATTACCATAAGTTAACGCACTTTTATTGCTTTTAAATACTGCTAAACGAAATAACAATGTGTTACTTGCTTTTACACGATTACAATTCTGTTGTTTATTTATTTATTTATTTTATGTATTTAGCACACCAACATAAATATTACACATAGATAAAATTACATGTGGTAAATTACAAAATAAAATTACAGTGTAATAATTACAATCACAGGCATGCATGACGTTAATAGATGACAAAATAAACTTCTAATTAGTAACTATATAGACAGAATAACAGTTTTTTTTTTTATAAGTACACAATTAGGTTATGTTTTTAATCAAATGCCGCTTGAATGATCCAAATGCATCACAAAATATGTCGATGTTGTTATTTGTTCGAGATACGTCATTATACAATCTAGCCATACGTATTAACGGACTGTTATATACGGTGTTAATGGTCGCAGTTGGAACGGCAAAGATATATGGATTACGCAATGTTTGGAAATTAGGTCTGAGCAGGTGTTAGTGACATGTAATAGAAAAAATGTAAATAAAAATATTTACTGTGAAAGTATCTCGTAAAAACGAAAGTACTAAAGTTATTAAAAGTATATTATCATTATGTTAGTTATCACGTACACCTTGATAATTATTTAATCACCGTATGAATCAGTATATGAATATTAACGGCATTTATAATTTTATAGGAGCTTCGGGCTCACTACTATAAGATTCTAGACTGACACGGACAGCGTAATATTAATACTCGGAATGCGTGAAATAGACTGTTTATTTATATGAACATATAAAATATTTATAGAGACGCGATCATTCATTTGTTCGAACGCCATTCTATTTCATTATCAATTACATAGTATAAACCAAAGACCCCTGCCGTAGTCCGATGTAGCTGTAAAGACCTTGCCAGGACAATAGCATAGTCAGTTCGACAAAACAAAAGTCCCCTGCCGCGTCTGTCCGACTGTCTGCTCGCAATAAATTCGAAAACTACTGAACGGATCGTTATGCGGTTTTCACCAGTGGATAAAGTGATGCACGAGGAACGTTTTGGTATATAATTTGTCAAGGAATAGTTCTATAATCAGGGCGGGACAACGTCTGCCGGGCCCGTTAGTACAATATATCCAAAAGTGTCAGCCAGTCTGCCAAAGAGGATGACATACTCTCGGTAGCTACAATTTCTATGGGATTATTCTTCGAAAGGAAAGTTTTTGCATATATTATGTATTAATTTTATTATGTATGTTTACTTGTATTTCTCGACTCTGAACCACTTGTCATTATAATAATAAATCATGTTTGATTTATACAAACATATTATAACTAAAAAGCTGTATATACATCATAAGCGCTTCGAAAGCGCCTTCTTAAAACTTGGCTAGCTAGCAAACGTGATCTAGCCCCGTATAACATAACATAACATATAACTATTTCTTTTTCACCATCGATATTGTATACTTCCACATTTTATCTAAGACAGTCTAACACCAGATTAGGCCCCCCTCGGCAGCGGCTCAAGCCTAGGTCCGTTCCCTCGGCGTGGAGCCCTTGAGTACGCTGCTCGCGCGATACAGTGACACAAATCCTTACATTACTGCAACAACATTACACGCATCACCTCCACACACGTGTACGCACACATGCTTACACATGTCTGTAGACCGTTGAAGCTGTTAAGACCTTGCTAGGTCAATAGCGTAGACAGTTCGAGAAAAAAAAATGCTTACACATGAAACTGGAAGGGTTTTATTTTTTTCCCTTATCAAACTGAAATAGTTTAGAAAAAAAAAGTGTGTTTACATACTTATGTACACGCGTTAGAAGTTATACTTCTTTGGCGTCTCTAGATAATAATCTTTTCAAAAATTTTAACTTTCGCCTTATTCTACGTTCGTAGAAAAAACGACACTAACAATAGAAAAAACGTATTTAATACATTGAAAGTTTTAATACAAAGAAATACAAACAACAAATACAAAGAAACGAAATTTTGACTATAGCTAATTCAGGGTGTCGGTTTTACGTGACGAAATGCGCGGGCATCTTAAAATTTTTCTCTCACCATTTTTCCCTAACGCGCCAAAAGAAGTATAACTTCAAAAAATATCCGACACAAAATACATATAAGAGTTGTTGAGGTATGTATACTTGGTACACATATATGTTTCAATTACTCGTATAAGTATGAATATGTAGCTTAGCTTAGATTAGCTCAGATAAGTCGCGAGTTGCATGAGTCAGAAAACATCCCAAGCCGAGGTGTGCCGTGCACCTTTGAGCTAGTTGTCTAATAAAATCGTCTGAGTGCCTTAAGCGCTCGCCTTAGTAGTCCGGTGAAGCTATTAAGACCTTGCTATATCAATAGCGTAATCAGCTAGAGAAAATTGTTTTTTTAACATATCATGTAGGTAACGTATCTACACTATTTTAGTTATAAATTCATTCAATATGTTAATGTTAAATATGTTGTCTATGTATAATGCTTGTAATAAAATTTGGGTCATCTTATCAAAATTGCGAATTTTGTAAAGGCACTCAATGCGATTTCTAAGCTTTTTTTTGCGTGAAGTAGGGGGTAGAATTTGTGCATATGCTCAGAGTTGTATGACGTCATTAGCAATATATGTGGTCATACACAGAACTATTGACCTGTCAGAATGATAAGCGTGGAAAATCACTGTCTTGTTTAAGGTTAATTTTAATTTTATGTAAATAAATCGTGATAAGTTATAATTACCAGTTCATAAGGTGAGAATAACGTTATATGAGCGCACATATGTTGCTTACGTCATATATAACTTTAGCTTACTAATAAATAAACTCTAATTTTTGTTATATATCATAGCAGGCAAACGAACAGTTGGGTCACCTGATGTTAAGTGATCACCTCCGTCCATAGACACTTGCAACACCAGAAGAATCGCAAGTGCGTTGCCACCATGTGTTTGGGTTATCCAGCGCTCTCACTGACCGAACGAAACGCAACAATGCAAGCACTGTTACATCACGTCGGTTTTATGCGTGCGGATGGTACTACCCCGGGGAGACGCCCCATTCATGCTGAAACCAGTAATAACCAGTATTATCTAATATAATAAAAGTCATAATCGAAAATCTTCCGATAAGATATATAAGTTAATATAACTACATATAACAAAAGAAGTATGTGATTCGCTAAATTCTTCAAATAATATACGACACGCTTACACGTTTGTAGGTATTAACCTTACCTACTTCTATAATCAATCAAATCAAAATATCCTTTATTCAATTTAGGCCCTGAGAAGGCGCTTATGAACGTCAAAGCTACTACCGGTTCGGAAAACAGCCCAGTCATCGAGAAGAACCGGCAAGAAACTCGATCTGGTTTATTTTTTCATGTCATATATTTCTATAGTAATATAAATATTCACATTCGTTATTAGTGGATGCACAGAGAGGGGCGTCATTTCCAGGCGTCACAATCGTTCCCGTATTGATCCACCCTATAATAGCCTTTAGATATTAAAACCCGCTTGACATGGTTCTTGAACTCACTATCAGGCAAATCGGTAATGTGTTTTGGGACTTTATTATAAAACTTAACACTATTACCTAAAAAACTGTTTTTGGATTTAGTGAGCCTGAAGCATGGAATGACCAATTTGTTGCTGTTTCTAGTATTTAAATTATGCTGGTCTTTTACTAGATCCAACATATCTGAATTTTTGCGGACATACATTAAATTATCTAGAATATATTGGGCGGGCAGAGTTAAGATACCGAATTCCTGAAACTTAGTCTTTAATGATTCGCGAGGCCTCATATTATAAATTGCTCGAACTGCTCGTTTTTGTAATAGGAATATGGTGTCCACCTCAGCTGCTGTACCCCACAACAAAATACCATAAGACATTAAGCTGTGGAAGTAAGCGAAGTAGACAATCCTAGCAGTGGCAATATCTGTTAGCTGGCGAATCTTTCTAACTGCGAATATAATAGAAATGTTATTCTAACACTTGCAGTTACGTGACGCTCATTATAATACCATGTGGGTTGAGAATACTAGGGCATTAATGTCCTCACACAGGCATGTAATAGAGTATAATCCGATAGGACGTAGGCCCACTATAATTACCACTTGAAAATATATTTTGTTAAACCTATATTGTGACAATCATGTATAAGATTGACACAGAAAACACAGCTACAATCCGCGTCAAACTTATTGACCGCTTCGAATATAGATGCACAAAACGCAAATGTAAACCAATTTTTGTTCGTGTTCAGGAATATCCAAGAACGGTTTAGGTCTAAATACGTATAATAATATCTTTATATATATAGTTCTTCTGCCCGTGTGTATGTGACTGCCTATGTATATGCCTCTTAAACGGCTGGACAGATTTTGATGTTTTTTGTGTGTATTCAAGAATGATTTAGATTCTAAATTGAAGCCGGTAGGTGGCGCTGCGGATGACTTTTTCGGATTTTTTTTATCATCAAGTCAAACCAACGTCCGACGGGCCTGCTAGTATTATATGTATAACATTGAGACAACTAAAGAATAAATAATTGCCAATGTTAGATTCCTATAATCATATTTTAGTATTATATTATTAACATTGTTATGAACAAACCCGAACGTACAGCTATTTTCAGAGCAACCGAAAAGACTGACGAGGACTGTACAAAGTTTTCATGTAAGAATCGGTTATGAGACTCTGTATTGCTATTTTAAAAGGGCACCTATCTTGCCTTTTGACTAACGGAGATTGGAGTAATTTAAATAATAAAATAATTGTGTCAGTGAGAGCACCGGAGGCCGACCTCCCCTCCCTTTCCCCTAAACACAGGCTGGCAACGCACTTTTGACTCCCCTAGTGTTGTTAGTGTCTTTGGGCGGTAGTGATCACTTAACATCAGGTGACCCACACGATCGTTTGCCTACTATGACATAAAAGTAGTCGATCCACAAAATAAACTGTCAAGTATTTATTAATCCGTTTTAAAAATTATTTTACAAACTGTAAATATTTTCATTAAAGATTATCTTCGAGTAATTCCGCGAACTCGGAAGTATCATGTATTTGTATATTTACGGTTAACACTTCGCTGACACCATCGGTATCATATGACCCCCAGTCATTTACTAGGCTACGTCCCTGATAAGATAGGATCGAATGCGCAAGGCGTCTTCACGTCTGGAACGCGTGCTATTCGTGTCAATGTCCATACACCGTAATATATTCCACCGTTTATTATTATACATAGCTAGTCTATTGATTAAAATACGCCTTCGTTATTTGTCCAAATTTATACAACGTTAGTTTTCTCTAACATTGTCGCCTTATAATCGGTTTGGGTTTTTTGCAGTATTAAGGAGGAACTATTTTATACAGGATTATTATATTATACATTATTATTTTTCTTTTTTTTTTGGTAGCACGGCACAGTGCCTGCACTATGCCTGATGGTAAGCACAGTACAATCGAAAAACAACGGCGACCACTGAGAAACACGGCAATCTACGTTACGCTTGAAGGATCCCATGTTATAGGACGTTATTTTTGTGTACTTTTCTCAAATCTTAAAAAGTGATTTAGTATTCCAAACTGTTAGAGAGTTGATGTTTTGCCGCAATCTAACGTTAAATAACAGTGTGTCCTAAATTGTAACATGGTAACAATGGTGAAATCTAGAGAACTGACTCTCGAGTGCAGCTGACAGATCACATATATTGGGTGCTTAGAGATAGATTATTAACTCGAGGGTGCCCTACTTATGGTATGGTTGCATAATATAGACTATATTAACAATGTTCTCTTTCAAGGAATTTGTATCATTGCCGGATTCGGAAGTACATTGATCTATGCTATTGTCGAACATACTACTGAACCAAATTCGCTTCAGAATTACGCTCATAGATATCCTAACTTATCAACTAACTATTATTTTACATCAGATGATGGTCAAGCTTTGAGTATGATGGTCGATGGATTAAAGAGTAGAGGAAGACCGAAAAAGGTATGGATGGATTGTGTGAAAAATGATACGTGTGTAAAAGATGTTAATACTGAGATGAAATCTGATAGGGGAGAGTGGAAAAGGAAAACATGTTGTGCCTACCCAACTTAGGTGGGATAAGGGTAAGAAGATGATGAAGAGATTATGGTCAAATGGCTATAATGTGTAAAACAGTGCAAATAAATTTAGTTTCTGGAGGCGTAGCTATCATAGCGCACGAGGCGTTTCGACTTACCCCTAAGGAGTAGCAGCCATAGTTAGTACTGTGGTTTTCATAATCAGTTGAATTGTAGACCTAAGTAATGACCATAAAAATCCGCAAGTCAATAAAAAGAATCCTTTCGTATATTCTTCAGTTTCTTCCATTCGCATTCCTACATGATGACCGACTCGTGTCTTTTACGAGGATGAATCATTGAGAGACCTCAGGTCATGAACTACCCACAAAAATTCCATGCATTTTTTAAATTGTATAGGCAAACCTACACGTTGTCTTTGTTTATAGTGACTAAGAATAAGTAATCCGATTGTGTGTACTGTTACTTAACTAGTTTTTCCTCGCGGCTTCGATCACGTTTTATTTAAATTTGATGTATCCCTCGGGAACAGTACATTTTTTCTGAGTAAAATGACTTTTTCAATTCCGCAGACGACGTACCTACTATCTACATGTAAACTTAATAATGACCGGTTGAATAATAATTGAGGCATGAAAACTTAATAAACAAACTCACATTGGTCTCTATAACATAAATAAGGGTGAATATTGTATTTTATCAACAAATCATTTTCATCAGAATTTTTCATTATGTTTTTTTAAATATTTACTCTACAGTAGTACCAAAGCTTTGTGGGAATAGCGTTAGCTAGTGGTTTAATACACATTAATTTTATATAAGAGATAAACGTATATTATAATTTATTTTTGTCTCGCATGTCTCTTTTTTCTTATGTTTCCAGCAGTTTAACCACTACTTTGAAACATCTATAGTGTGCAGTAATATGCGATTGTATTTACATTTCAAAAGAACTTATGTGTACTTTTGTTTAAACTAATAGTAGTCCGGTGAAGCTGTTAAGACTTTGCTAGGTCAATAGCGTAGTCAGTTAAAAAATAAATGTAAACTAATAGATAGAAAAATATTTCTTTTTTATAATAGAAAAAATGTTGAAAGCCGTTAATATTAATTACGAGATAAAATGACTTAATTTTTCGATCTATATACATATTTAAATTCAGATTTACATATTCAATATAAAGTTTAAAGAATATTCGCTAGATATATGTCTTCAAAATTACCATAATAAATACAGCGACAACATAAACAACAACTCAATGAAAGTTGCAATGGCAAAATTTAACAAAGATCATTGTATATAACAAAAAAGTAATTCCGATTAGTATTCACGTTAATAGCCGATCAATTCCTGGCACACGAACACGTACACTGTGTCGACACTCGAACAGTTATGTCGGATGGAATCACCTTCGGTATGGGATTGTAACGGTTAGCCGGCTGTAGACGCGGTATGACACTCATACGCTCATGATCCACATTCTGATTTTATCCAATACGACATACTATATGAATCACTATACAATATATTTAAAACACGCCTTTAGGAGTTTTTAATGTTACTTAAGTCTAGAAGATTCTAATCTATATAATATTTCAAACACGCATACAATACACCTCATATTACGAAGTCAATATATAGCCTATAGTCCTACTATTATAAATGCGAATGTTAGTTTGTTCGTTTCGATTTCATGCATTAAGTACTCAACTGCTAATTATAAAATGCGTACACGATGTCATTGTTAAGGCCATAGGGTAATTCTCATTCAGAAAACATTTTTTTTTTCTCGCACTGTCTACACTATTGGTCAAGGAAGGCCTTAACAGCTTCACCGGACTACTAAGGCGAGCGCTTAAGGCACTCAGCCGATTTTTAATTTGACAACTAGCTCAAGGGTGCGCGGCACACCTCGGCTTGAGCTGTTGCCTAGTTAATGCAATTTGCGATCCAACTGATCTACTAACCTAAGCTAAGCTACATATTCATACTTATATGAGTCATTGAAATATATGTGCGTACCAAGCATACATACCTCAGTAACTCTTATATGTATTTCGTGTCCGAGAAAAAAAAACTAGCCACAACACATACTAGTTACATATAACTGACCTCAAAGGACTATACTTCCGAAGCCAGTCATAAGAAGCTGTTACTTCTGAGAACCGAGTAGGAACGTCTCGTGTACCAGTATGTGTTAACAAGCATACATTCGAGCCAGAACACGGGAACGCGGGCACTGCTGCATTATGATAAATATATAGAAATAGTACTTCCACAGTCGAATTTTGCACAGAGCCTGACATACTTTAAGAGATGGAATACTGTACCTACACTTAATGTAAGTATAGGGTAATCCAATAACGACGATCATAGTGAGGACTACGATCAATCGGTAGACACCATTGTCATATCGACCTCGGCAGCTGGATATAATCGGGCTTATCCATAGCAAAACTAAAAGAGAGTCACTATGACAGGTTTAACATCATTTTTATTAATTTATGCCAAAGCGCAGCAAGCCGACAGACGACCCATCTGATGGTAAATGGTTACCGTCGCCTATGGACAACTGTCAACCAGGGGTATCACTGCTGCGTTGCCGGTCTTGAAGCGAGCAGGAAGAGGCAAGGAGGCAGACGAACAGGCGGGTCATCTGATCTTAATTAAATGATCACCGCCGTCCATAGACACTAGCAACACCAGAGAAGTCGCAAGTGAGTTGCCGGCCTGTGCTTGGGGGGAAGGGGGAGAGAAGAGGGGAGGGGAGGTGGACCTCCGGCGCTCTCACTGATCGAACGAAACGCAATAATGCAAGAACTGTTACTTCACGTCGGTGTTTCTGTGGGTCGGGTGGTAATACCCCGGGCGAGCCGGCCCATTCATGCTGAAACCAGTAATAGCTTCAGCGTGGCTCTACCACCTTAAGGTTTATTTCGGCAGGTGCAAATAAGAGCCTATCACCCTCTTAATCTACATTGTACATGAAACATATGAGTAATGTTTGAATGACAAAAGGATAAACAATGCGGAACTCGTTGCTGGAGACGTTCGAACATAGTTTTTTGGTGAATTTAATAAATAAGTGTTGAAGGTAGGTGAAATAGAGTATAGAAAACCGACGCTGAATTTATTGGTTGATTTGACGAATCCAAAGAAAGCGAAGAAAGAGTAGAGAAACTTCGAGCTTCATCTTTGCTACTAATCACTGTAGAAAAATAACGTAACGATAGATAGATGTTGTTAGTACAAGAACGACAAGTTTGTTTTACATGTTATTTATTCCTATTTTTTTTTAAAACGAATGCATTTATGTCCCGTTTTGCTAACGATAATCCGTGTAAAGTGTACAAGTTACATACTTCTATTTCAACGAGCTTATTATAAATGTTTTCCTCTAGAATAAAATAAAAAAGTGTGTGTGTACTTATTATGTACACGCGTTAGTAATTATACTTCTTTGGCGTAACAGGATAACAATCTTTTCAAAAATTTTATCTTTCGCCTTATTCTACGTTTGTAGAACAAACGACACGAACAATAGAAAAAACGTATTTAATACGTTGAAAGTTTTAATACAAAGAAATACAAACAACAAATACAAAGAAACAAAATGTCGACTATAGCTAACTTCAGGGTTTCGGTTTTTCGTGACGGTGTGCGCGCGCATCGTAAAAATGTACTCTAATCACTTTTCCCTAACGCGCCAAAAGAAGTATAACTTTAACAATATCAAAATGATAATATTCCGGCAATCACACGCGTCTATGTACGTGTTAATTTTAATACGAAAATCAAAGAAAAGAAAAATATATAGCGATATATTGGTGACAGCATTAATAGTTATTTAAGGACACCTACAACATCTCATAGTTTTTACATTATTACAAACAAATAAAGCAGGATGGAAAAATGATTGCAGCAGGCAAGAGCCGGATAAACATCGCAAAAAATTGCGATGCTCGGCTTTCTCTAGAGATCTTTACATGAAGAGGGGTCCACGAAAGTGAATTTTTAAAGTGAAACTTTTACCACATCGTCTAAAAAATTTTCGTCTGTGTGTTGCATGTCGCGTGAATGAATGATTCAAAAACGGGTTTTTTTTCCTTTTGAGAGCTTCCGCTGCGTTTTAGCATTAGCCCAAAGTAACTATTCCACGCGGACGAAGTCACGGGCAGAAGCTAGTATAGAATAACACGAATTAGATTGTATTTATACTACGGAAATATTCTTCAGAAGAGCATGATTTAATTTTCTTTCCTTCAAAAGCTTAGTTTCAAGTTTAATAATAATAAATGCGTTACCACGAACTAACTACATGCCTCACACTTACATCATAATTATACATAAATTAAAAACCTTTTCAATTGTCTGTCCTGTTTCAAACTTGGCACTGTCTTTTATTTTAATGAATTACTGGATTATTTGGTAATGTATTTTGACTAATATAATACTAACACTAATCCACTTACATATTAGTTACAATAGGCATTTTAGGTTAATTAAAATTACCATTCACAATATATCTTTTCAATTAACGTCTTAGAAGATATCAGAAATTTAAAATCAAGTATAAAAAAAAATGTTATGGGTTAATTAAGACTTACAAAGCTTCTGTGACTCGGATGAACTACAAATGTGCCAAAAAATGTATCAGATACAACACGTGTATAGATCGTTTAGATACTTATGACGTCATATTAATAAGTACATTGCACCCGAGCGAAGCCGCGGGGGTCGTTAGTTTCCTAATAAATAACATTATTGTCCTATTAACCTAGCTCATAGCCTTAAAGTAAATTAAAAAACATAAAATGGGTCCCTGACACGTTAACTTGTATTTATGACAATGAAATTAGATAGGTATCATAAAGTAAACCTTTACGACACCATTAGTGGAATTAAATGGATCTTTTATAAAAATAGTGTATTTATACGCCCGTATGACAATGGGGCGTATAAGGGACGACGACCCCATATCTTGTAGCGTAAGAAATTCAATTAGATGACATAAAACTTCAGCAGATCCCTAATAATGGTTTAAGGGAATTAATTAACATTTATAAATAAAATATCGTCTCTCGTACATGCACGACATATCGAAGATGGAAACACTGACTCTACTAAGTTGTACTCTTACTCAAGCCGTTTCGGTTTCAATTATACCTAGAGCTTGTATGATTTATAACGCTGTTATTTTATAATATTTAATACATTTTCTTTAGATACATCCACTTGTACCTAATTTTTTTTTTATGTCAATAGCAGGCAAACGAACAGATGGGTCACCTGATGTTAAGTGATCACCACCGTCCATAGACACTAGCAACACCAGGGGAGTCGCAAGTGCGTTGCCAGCCTGTGTTGGGGTGGGGGATGGAGAGGGGAGGGGGCATCCGGCGCTCATACTGACCGAACGAGACACAACAATGCACTGTTACGTCGGTGTTCTATGAGAGGGTGGTACTACCCCGGACGAGCCGACCCATTCATGCTGAAACTAATAATAGCTACAGCGTGGCTCTACCACCTTCTTAAAATAAAAATTCTAAAAATAAGCAAGTGTTGTTTTGTATAGATGATTGTAGGTGCAAATATGTTAAGAAAAATGTTACGAAAATTGTAACCTGTTGTCTATTTTTTACATTAACAAAAGAGTGACGTATAATCAAAGATCATTTATAAGATCATAATTAAAATCTCACGAAAATGTACAAGATAAACAATGTTAAGTAAATAATTAATCTAGAAACCAAATTAACACATCGAGTTACATGAACCTAAATTTGTATATATATACTAGCGGTCCCGGCGGACGTTGTCCCGTCCTGATTATAATAAAAAAACCTTGACAAATTATATACTAAAACGTTCCTCATTAATCACTTTATCCACTTGTGATCAGCATGAAACACTTGTAACAGCATGAAAATCCGTTCAGTAGTTTTTGAATTTATCGCGAACAGACAGACAGACGCTGTTGGGGACTTTGTTTTATACTATGTAATGATAAATAAAATTGAAGTGCTCGTTGTTTATCCGCGCAAATCACTGAATCATCTGATGCGGTATTGACAAGAGTTTTACTGATAGACAGAAAACTATTCCGAGTATTATCCAGGTTACGTATCAGTGTGTGTCGAATATGCGCTATTAATATACGATAGTAATGCGCTCATAGTGTTATTGGGATAGCCCCATTTCTGTAGCAAGTCGTGTATGATCGCTGAAATGAGTGGATTCCTTTTACGCCATCATGCGTCAACGATCTGCCTCGATGTTTAAACGATTCAGGAACAGTACCAATAGTTTCTGAGCCCACAGATGACTCAGATACAGCATGACGTTCCTTAGAGATAACGAGATCATTTTCACCAAAACGAAGTCGCAGCCACCAGCTCGTTAATCCATAAATATCGCACCTTACCATACATACATGTCGAAAGCACCAAATTCTTAACACAAAGTTACTCAACGTGACCCGATTCCCCAAAGTAATTAAAATTATATGTTGATAAATTAAATTATAACCAATATCGAATGTTTTTTACTAGAACATCGTTTCAGTTCAATGTCACTCTCGCTAGAATATAAACTAAAAATAGCCGGCGGTGATTCATTGAATCATTTTATTTAATGAACCTTTTTATAGTACGTACGAATTACGCGCCAACTAATGAACGTGCATTGTGTACGGTATAAAAATTGTTCGCATCCGTACTCCACAAGAAACTTAACGTGTGGGTGTGCCTGTGAATAATACTGGTGACTTAAATTAGACAACGTGTAAATATTATGATCTCGGTTGTCATAAAGATAATTTTGTGATACTGATATTTATCTATATATAAATAGGCGATGATAAAACAGTTCCGTACATTTTTCTCCTCTGTTTGTCAACCGATTTTCTTTATTTAATTTTGGTTTATAGCTGTTGTATATATAGTCCAATTTTAGCGAATTTTATCAACTTCGGGTGTGTTCATTGAAGTTTAGCTTTACTATGACTGACTAACATTTTGCTTGCCAATTCATGGTATGCATTATGCAATTAACCGACATGAATAAATTTTCCAATAGATACCCGATGTATACGTTTCATTATCAGCAATTAAACATGTATCCAAAACAGTATTCGCCTGTTCCTAAGCTTCATGCCTTTACTAATTATTTTCAATGTCTAACATACTTTGCTAAGTTCTAAATAAGCTAAAAAATGTATTTTTTTTTAGGGAATAATAATTATAGCAGTATCACAAAACCGGCACTTTTAAAAACCAGAGGGATTCTTGGATTGTATAGAAAAACTGTATGGAATATTTGGAGGTACGCAAGCACGGAACGAAAGTAGGGGGGGGGGGTGAGAGAAGTATGTGCATAGGGTGTCGGAATACTGAAGTGTCTGTATTACAGATGATTAATAAAGAGTTATTAGAGTTTTAAGAAACTACGTTTTTTATATAAAAAGGTGAAGTTTGTACCTTTGTCGTGGTATGTTTTATTGGTAGAAACCTAAATTCTCTTTGCGGAATATATATATTTTATAGTTATTACGTTTTATATTGTAATTAATACGTACAGAGACACGGGAGGGAGTATGCTAGTTTCTAATACAGAACGTGTCAACATAGAAAACAAAATATATTAGAAAAAAACTGTTCTTAATCGATTTCTATTAACAGAACCTATTCCACAAACGTCACGAACTATATATAGTGATGAAAAACTGAATACACAGCAACGCTCGTAGAAAATTGATGAGAGACTTTTTCCGAAGCATACAATTCCCATCATGTAATAAATCGTCAAACGTATTCTACAATCGTTCGACCGTATAATAACCTAATATTGTGTTTACAGCGACTATCGATGTGTTGTAAAATAACAACACAATGCTAGACAATAATTTATAACGAAAGGTAACAAGAAATAGGAGCTCGCGAGGCGACGCGACGCGCGTCCCGTGCCCTTAGATCAGTAACGCCAGCACCCGTTTCAATGTGAACGAATGATCTCTCATTCCGTATTCGTTATAATCTATAATTAATACTAAACGACAAGAAAATAACAGTTCCAAAGTATTTAGGTATCTCGTGTCAAATGTATCATTGTTGACGCCACCACGACCGGTTTATTTATAACGGGTCTTAATTCGTCGGTTAGACTTGAGATATGATGTTTTCACGATTTACCCGAATAGTACTTAGTTTTTGTTCTGCTTTTTATGAGGACGACAACTTGACTACGACTCAATGATTCGCGAAATTTTTGGTTTACCCATTTTACAAAACGCAAGAACTCGGAACATTTCCTCGGTTGAAATAATAAGTATTCTTTTATTGAATACTAGCTGATATCCGCGACTTAGCCAGCGTCGTTTATTATCTTAAATGTATAGTTTATATTATACAGAGGAGAAAAACATATGCACCACACCGCTTGCCTTACTTGTTCACGGCAAGAAAACTCATCCTAATGTAATATATCATAGCACTTATAAAAATCGGAGTATATTAAAATTTTAATAACTTTTCATTAAATTAAGCCTTTGTTATAATCTTTTTAGATAAGATCCAAGTGTTTAAGAGGTAAAACTAAAAAAAGTTCAGCGAAAACTATCCAGTAGTGTTTAAGTGACGCGTACACAACGGCAGACCTCTTCCACTGTACGCATAGATATATAAGAATAGATAGATAGATTAATATCTTTTGTAAAACGGCTGTACTAATACAGAGACTACATATTTTAGAATAAACAATATGAAATCTAGTACAACTATTGAAGTAATTAAATAAAATTAACATATTAAATGAAGAACACGAATCCCGAATCGAGTGTCGCAACCAGTGTGTTCCCGTGACTTGCTCTAGCAACAATAGCGTGGAATGCGGTGCGACAACGTAACGAGGCCCGTGTTAATTACAACGCTCATATGTACAATTATATCATTAAATTCTAGAGCTTGAATAAACACGTTTACACACAAAAGAAAAAAAAACGAATATCACTATTGTATTGCCATGCACCGGTTATGTTTGCTAAAATATGACACTAACATCCCAAGGCCAAGAGAAGGGAGAATGCAATCCGATACTGACGAACAACGTAGCGTTATATTTCTTTATATAAGTAGAATTCTTTATTATTTATTAAGAATTACGTGATATGATTGCGATATGACATAATATATTTAACTAGTCGTGCCCGTGGCTCCGCACGCCTTCGTTGTTATTTATTATATTCTCCGTATGCGAGATATAAATTAAAATATATGCAACATTTCACGCTCATTCAAATGTGATCGAGTTTGTCGTTCTCAGAAATGTATCTATATATATATATATATACTAAAAAATAAAACTGAATCTGTTTGTAATGTTAAAATAACAGTTTATAAAAGGATATATTGGTACTTGAAAAAATTGTCTATATGCCTAATTCTTCCGGTTAATGTAAACGATTAAAAAACGTTGTATACTCATCATTCTAGTCCAATTACGATCATTGAACGACCACTTGTCGTATAAAACCCGCCATTCAGCACGCTTTTTTCATGCTGTAATTATTTTCTATATTTTATTAATTTGATTAGTTATACTAGCAGCCGCCAGCGACTTCGTATCCGTTTGTATCATTATTTATTTATTAATTTTAATGTATAATATAATAAATTGTATATTATAATTCGTTTATTAAGGGGTTAAATTTACCGGAAACCTATATTTTTCCAAAATAAAAATAGCATAAATTACTCCTTGTAACACCAGCTATCCGCCAATAGTCCCATCAAAATCGGTTCAACCATTTCAGAGATTAACCGACACAAACAGACGGTCAAGAATTTTTAAAATTGATTTTTTATAAAAATACCGGATTCACATTTTACATTCAGTAAAAACCTGTCATTTTAACATTACAAACAGTCAGTTCTATTTTATTTATTTATATAAATAGGAATAATCATATTACAGGCCTTGTCAAACTTATTGACCGCTCTGAATACAGCTGCACAGAACACAAATTGAGGTTTATATACGTATTATATTATATACTAGCCTCTTCGTCCGCGTGGAATAGTTATAGTTTGGGCTAACGCTAACCCGATTTTAAAACATTCTTCAATGACGCTCCGCTCCTATTGGTTTTAGCGTGATGATATATAGCCTATAACCTTCCCCGATAAATGAGCTATATAACGCTGAAATATTTTTTAAATAGGACCGGTAGTTCCTGAGATTATCTCCTACAACCTCACAAGCTCACAAACTTTACCTCTTTATTATTAGTATAGAGGTCATCAGATCATCAGAACATCGAAACAACGTAAGGATGAATAACTGCCAACTTTAAATTCGTACAAATTAATAAACTTTAGTTTTGTTCCGTATTAATTTCTTGAGTATATTATACGAAACCGCCAAACTTATGGCTATATTCAGGTTAAAAAGAATCACGAGGATTGTACGCCTTTAATAAAGATATATTTGCAATGAGCTCCTTTCAAATTGAAGTGCACGTGACTGTAACGCTACAGCTAATGACATTTATAAATATTAGTTTCGCACGCACTACACTGTTGAGTGTTAACGTGGAATCCATCGTATAAGGGTTCAATCACCTGATTACGCAATAGCTACGGAGCTTTTTCATCTGTTTCTTTACACATATTAGGGTTATCAAACACTACCGTTTCTTACATGTATTTAGTAAATTCTAAAATGTGAATACTTAATATTTTTGTGCTAATTTATTATTGCATCTATAAATATAACTGATTTAACATGCTGGGACATATAAATATGCCGATAATATCAAGAGGACATTATCGATATGATAAAAGTCAAGATAATATCGATATAGCAAAAGATTAAATGTCGAAAAATATGTCATCTTTAAAATTATTCGTTACATTCAATTAGGTACATTTAGTTATAAAAGATAGTTTAATTCACTTTATAGAGCCAATATTCTCCATCTATCGACGCTAAATTGTGTCATTATACCAGGTGACTGTTTAGACACTCGCAGTATTCTAGGATATGACACTTCATGGTCACATTTAACTTATAAAGTAATAATATTAAAACAAATAGTAATAAACAACAAATGTGTAAATAAAATAATGAACCCAAGTGCAATGACCGGTGCCAAAAGCTACAATAGGCGACCCGGAGTTACTAAATTTCGATAGTAAAACAGGCAACAAACCCTTTAGTTTTGTTCCCCACATTCTCAAGTTCCCTTTGAAATGAAAGTGAAATCACTAGAGGGTCATTGACACTGTGCTTTAACATCGACGCGTAGAGGATTGTGTATAATTTTTGTATATTTCTAGATAATTAGGTCAAATATTAAGCACCTATTTTTTTAATTGATTTAGAACGAATATTCTCGTCTCAATCACATGTATCTCATCGTTAAGGCAGCGTTCGTAAAAAACATTTTCGTTCAACCATTTTTTCTTCAACTCCCCATATATTACTCCCCACAACCTCACAAACTCTTTATAATATTAGTGTAGCTAATATATTTAGTTAATAGCTTCTGCCCGCGACTTCGTACGCGTAGAATAGTTATTTTGGGCTAAGACGCAGCGGAAGCTCTCAAAAGGAAGAATAGCCCCGATTTTAAAACATTTTTCATCGTTGCTCCGCTCCTATTAGCCTTAGCGTGATGATATATATCCTATGACACTCAAAAATAACGTGGCTTTCTATTGGTAAAAGAATTTTCTAAATCGGTTTAATAGTTCCTGAGATTACCCCTTACAACATCACAAACTTTACCTCTTTATAATATTAGTATAGAAGTATATATATCGAGTTAAAAAGTTGTTACATCGCGTACTGATACTTCTATGCATTCGATATACATTTAATGTGTAGATCTCCTGAAAGTAACCAACAGATTTTAATAACTGATGAGAGAGCGTTTTTTGTAGTGTATGCATTGTGTATTTATTGCATTAACTTATAAACTTATTTTTACTAAACCAGTATAAAATCATGTACAATAGTATTCAATATTAATTTAAACTTTATAACTTAAACGACTTCCGAGAAAAAGTACGTCATAAATAGACAGACGGAAAACCAATCAATTGTAAACTATATAAGGGTTTATATGTTTCATTATAAAGTACGGAACCCTAAAATCTGAACCAATTAAATGATAATGACTATCACAAATATAATCATATTATGTAGCAACCCTATATTACAACTTAGCAGGAGTAATGCAAACGTATGTATACAAACTCACGCAAATACCGACCCAACGTAAACATCGCTCCGAATCGGTTATAACTGTTAGATCTTCATTTTGTTTTAAAAACTCATTCATCGGAAAGGCAAACACGAGTTCGGCGTTGGGTTAAACGATTAGCACCCAATTTCGTTACGGGTTACTTTGAAAGATCTAACGTGGAAATTGATGCAATGTGCCTTCATTATTATGCCCTCTCCTAAATTTGTAAACCTCTTGTGTATAAAAATTGGTATTATTATCTCTATAATGCGTACACATTTCGTAGCAAATCGTACTTTTGTATTGAATTAGTGTGTTCTAAAAAAATCGAGGCGGTCATAAGGATTACCGATAGAAGTGAAAAATCAATACAATAGAATAACTATGTTCTGTTTTGAACTGTTTTGAAAAAAATCCTAATTTGTAAATTGAAATTATTAACATTAGCCTGGTTTTTACATCTATTGGCACTCCGAACAATAATTATATACGTTTTTATACAGTTTATAATTAATATATGATAGGTTGCTAAATATCAATACAAAATGTAAATATTAGAGGCACATAGGCCCCTATACTATACTTCACTAGTCTGACGGTAGCCGCGCAAGCGCAATACTATAGGTCACGCTTACTTGTATGTCGTGACGCGAAATTATAAATTTATCTCCTGCCAAAAATACCACTCAACGCGCCTAAAGAAGTTTTCACTACAAACATTAATTAACTCCGAAAAGTTGAACAATAATTTTAATGGTGTGAAAAACGTATAATATCTTAATTGATTATGAATGACAGGTCAAAGGCGACGCAAACAAACGAGGAAGTGCACTGAGAACAAATGAACACGTTTCCGTGGCGCCATCGCCGTAGTCGACTGTCTCGGAACTGTTGATAGAAAAAAAAGTGAGTTCGCTATTAAAACATGATTTGACATTGAATATTTTATATCTTTATCTTCCTTTCTTGATACAAGTGTGGTCGAAACATCGTATGTTAGTTTGAAATTACCACAGAGGTAACAATACTCATAATTATAAATTTGTTAGTTAAGTCAAGTTAAGCCATATTATTTTGGCTAAGCTAAGTATTTCATTTCATATGGGCATACTAAACCTTAGTATTCGAATGATAAAAGTAGGACACCAGTACGGATCACGATTGCATAGGAAGTCGAGATTATTTGACACCGCACAGGATGTATTTTAAAAGGAAGCTCGTTACGAGTAGTTGGGTATATTTATTTAGATGTTATAAATAATAAACGTTATGCATTATAGCAATTTGAGAGATATGAGAAATTAATCAATATTTAGATATCATAAAGAATTCATTAAAGTTTAAGTAATATTAATTCCAAGCAGTCTATATTATTATATAATAGCATCCGAGTCCCGCGGTCTCATTTGTGTTTCAAGTTTTCTGTCTTATATTTGTATGGTATTTACTGTACTCCTAAGGGCCAAAACGTGAGGTTAGATAAAATTATATTTATTTATTTATCATACGAATCGATAACAGTAACATAAAATAAGAAGCTAAAAACATACATGCAAAAAACTTAACATTATTTATGTCGCTAATTATAGTTGACTACAGCATTTACCAACATAAGATGCGATATCCTTCAATCAATAGACTATAGCAGTGATACTCAATCTTTTTTTGAAACGGGTCACAAACACGTTTCACTCATGATGTCAAATACAAATATTTAGTTATTAAAAAAAAATCTAATTTCAAATTGATGTAGTGAAAAAAAAACCTATTAATGCAGTGAAAAATCGTTGTCCAATAAAATAAGCTCGGTATGACTCTTATAAGGAACGCATTGCGGTCGGGTTATCTGGTATCTATTTAATTCCCTCAGTGTGCTTATAGTTTTTCTGATGGGCACGAAATTTAAAATAATTGAAAATAAAGTATAATCGGGCGGTCCAACTACAAAGACCGGGCGGGCCGCAGGTTGAGTATAGCTGGACTATAGGATATTGTAATAAGAGTGTTATTCAAATAGTGTTTGTTCTAGAGATTAGCGTATACAAACAAAGAATACCCTTGAGGTTTATTAATATGGAAGATGTATAGTTTTTTATATTATGAAATAGCCAACAGGCTCACGTAAAGCCGCTATTGCAGCCAATAGCTATTTATTTATAACCAATCACGATAGAAACGCAATTTTGAGGCCAAACTATAATAGGTGGCCCAATAAGTGTTGCCAACCTTCAGATAAGAACAAAGCAAGCAAGTTTTGTAAATAATATAGATATACATTGATTCTCCAGTATTTCAACTTGTATAAGCTCTCTCATTCTCTAAGCGATACATATAATTAAAATTAATAAGATCTGCGTTTGTACGCGTATCACGCAAAAAAATCGGGATAGATTTCGATGACTTTTTTTAATTTTATGCTACACTTGTTCCTAAATAAGAAGAATATCACAATATTTTCAATTAATATAAGGCTATTAAAGCTTTAGGTAACTACAAATTGTATAAGTACTATGCGTTCAGCGATGTGTGAAGCTAGCAATGCGGTGTGCATGCGTAGGAGCGGAGAAATAAGTAAACGGATAACATTATTTACGCAAACATTTAAAAAATGTAAAAATGAGTATATTTTGCTTTCATTTTTATTATGTTTTTTCCTCTGTAAATTACAATATTATTATGATAATCGTAGGCAGGATTTTTTTTTTGGGGGCGAGTGGGGGCAAACAATTTAAGGGAAACGGAATATTGAAAATATCGAAAACTTGCCATAAAAAGTGAAAAAATGAAAGAGTTTGGGAAAAAAAAGAATTATGTTAAACTTTACAAAAAATTTTGGAATTTTTTAAAAGGTCTAAGTTATCCAAATACATAATCTCATCTATCCTTGCACGGTTACTACGTCGCAGAGTAGTTTTTTCTGAAGGAAAGGTCATAAAAAAATTATGAACTTATAATTTTCGAAAATGACCGTGCCCCCAAAAAAGAAGTGACTAAAAAAGGCCTGTTCGTAGGTATCAGTTAGTACCTATATGATATACTAGCTGTTACCCGCGGCTCCGCACGCGCTTTTTAAAAATTTATTAAAGAAATGTAAAATTGTGAGTGGGTGTGTACATTATAGAAACGCTTTTTCAAAAACATTTGTAACTACGATACGAACGCTATCTACTGTAACATGTAACGTGTACATTAGATATATGAATACTAATAGTATATCGAATGGGATGGGATTTATCATCAGCTACATAACTGGATTTTCAACCTACTATATACCAAACTCAGTGCTCACTAACACTATATAAGAAAGTAATGAAAATTATAAGCTATACATTATCGAATAATATATCTTAAATCTTTTATTATATAGATATAATATGCCCGTATTGTCTATATACTTAAGTTATTCTTATACGTTGCTATAAACGCTAAATTATGTAGAAGCAAACGCGGTAAATAAAACAATATGGCCGCCAAATTGACCAAAAAGATGATATAATTCATATTACATACAAATGTATGACTTTCAATTAGGTATATTTATTATTATTGGAGTCCAGTAAGGTACACATCTATCGCGGTTGTAACATATGTTTGATCAATTTCACACGAACGAATGCCCAGGTAGCAGTTAATCACTACATAGTGTACCAATTCAAATAAAAAAAGAATCATTAAAATCGGTTCACAATTGACTAAAATATCGATTAAAATACATAAAAAAAATACATACAACCGAACATAGTAACCTCCTCCTTTTTCGAAGTCGGTTAAAAAAAAGTCCTCTGTCAGCTTATCTGTTCGCGATAAAGTCAAAAACTACCATTTTCACCAGTTTTTTACCATATTTTCACCAGTAGATAGAATGATAATTTATGGGGAAGGTTTAGGTATAATTTGTCAAAGTTTTCATTTTATTATCCGGGCGCGACAACGTCTTCCGAGCCCGCTAGTTATCTGCCCGTAAAAGCCCCGTGAAAGTCGGTCCAATCAATTAGGAGATAGAAGGATATTGCGGACGAAGTCTTGAGAAACAAAATAAAATAGTCTAAGTTACTTCTTATAAGGTGAGTTATCTTCCAGTGAAAGTCCCGTGAAAATCAGTTCAAGCATTACGGATAATCCACTGCGTCCGAAGGCGAATAAAAAACCTAAATTATTTTTTATGAGGTCTGCTATCTACCAGTGAAT
>MU158879.1:102090-160384 GCA_015888305.1 Antheraea pernyi | reverse complement strand
CCCCCCCAACACAGGCTGACAACGCACTTGCGACTCTCCTCATGTTGCAAGTGTCTATGGACGGTGGTGATCACTTAACATCAGGTGAACCACATGTTCGTCTGCCTCCTATGATAAAAAAGTAATCAGACATTTGTAAAAAAAAATGTAGCAGGTGTCTAGAAATAAGTAATAGAATACATTTTCATTATTTTTAGAAATGTTTGTATGGGCCCGCATCACTGCTAAAGCAGTACGTTCATGATATAAAACCTTTACAAGAAAATAATAAAGCATACCTTCAGTAGCATTTAGTCTTTATTTCATTAAAATCGGACGGAGAGAAAAGTAGATGAGTAATTAATTACATTTTAATACGTTCAGATGACTTTATTAGTCATTGTTTTGTACATCAGATTCCAAGCGGAAGAAGTCGCGGGAATAGCTAGTGAGATATATATTTACTAGCTGTGCTGGAGGCACGCGTTTGAAATTATTCGTTACCGTTATATATTCTTGAAATTGCTGAGTTTTTTCTAATAATTAGTTGAATTATAGGGAAATGGATATTGTGTAAATATTCTCTATCGTGAGATATCATTTACAGATATACATATATTAACCCCACGGCGGCTCATGTCTTTATTACATAGTAATTGTTTTAATACAGTCATTTTAGTTAAGATCATTCATATTTTATTATTTCTAAAGTACTATCTAATAGTAATTACAACGAAGTATGACTACTTGTGACAAGTGCACACACTCGGTAAATGGTTTCGTCGATGGCGCATAGAAGTTAATCCTGATAAGAGCGCCGCGATACTCTTCGATCCTTTACGACGTAGTAATAACCTCGAGCCCATCAGGCTATACGGAACCGATATACCTTAGGCCGACGAGGTCAAATATCTCGGTGTTACATTAGATATTATTAGATATTTATGGTGGTAGAGCCACGCTGAAACTATTACTGGTTTTAGCATTAATGGGTCGGCTCGTCCGGGGTAGTACCACCCTCTCATAGAAAACCGACGTGAAGTAACAGTGCTCGCATTGTTGCGTTTCGTTCGGTCAGTGAGAGCGCCGGAGGCCCACCTCCCCTCGCCTCTCCTCCTCTCCCTCTACCTCCCCTAATCCCTTCCCTCCAAAGGGTGGCAACGCACTTGCGACTCCTCTGGTGTTGTTAGTGTCCATGGACGGTGCTGATCACTTAACATCAGGTGACCCACCAGTTCGTTTGCCACTTATGACATAAAAAAAAAAAGATAAACATTTAAATTTCGAGTCACATATAGATAGAGTGCGAAACAAAGCCGCTATGGTCTTGGGTCGCCTCCATCCGTTGCTTTGTTATAGGAGTAAGATGTCTCTCAGACACAAGCTCACTTTGTATAAGACGTGTATCCATCCCGTGATGACATATAGCATTCCCGTTTTTGCGCATATGTCGAAAGATAATTTTCATAAGTTGCAGGTTCTTCAAAACCGCGTTTTACGTAAAGTAACCGGTGCCCCGTGGTACGTCCGGAGAGTTGATCTACATAGGGACCTAGAGATGCCTTCTATCTGGGCATACGTAAAATCACTTACGATTAGTTATTTTGAAAAAAACCGCGAATCATCCCAGTCCGTTAGTGGTATCCGCCGCAAAATACGAACCCGTACCAAACGCTACGCGTAGTAAAAGACGTCCGCGACATATTTTTACCGACCCCCCCGATGAAATAACGGCAGTGAACGATCAGTACCAGACTGTATTTCCAAACAGCGTGCTCACGCCCACGCCCGCGTAACCACAGATCACGCCGCCGTGGTCTGGGGGTAAATTTCGCTCCCGCACACCAGACTAGGCCCCCCTCGGCAGCAGCTCAAGCCTAGGTCCGTTCCCTCGGCGTGGAGCCCTTGAGTACGCTGCTCGCGCGATACAGTGACACAAAATCTTACATCACTGCGACAACATTACACATATCACCTCCACACACACGTGCACGCATACACGCTTACACATAAAGTGGATGGGTTTTTCTTTTCTTTCCCGTATCGAACTGTAATAGTTTAGAATCTTTTCCGATACAAAATACACATAGGAGTTGTTGAGATATGTATGCTTGGTACACATATATGTTTCAGCAACTCTTATTGGTATGAATAGTTTAGCTTTAACTTAGGTTAGCTTTGATAGGTCGCGAATTGCATGAACAGGCAACAGCCAAGCCGAGGTGTGCCGCGCACCCTTGAGCTAGTTGTCAAAATAAAATCGTCTGAGTGCCTTAAGCGCTCGCCTTAGTAAGCGCCTGTTAGCCTGTTAAGACCTCGCGTGGTCAATAGCGGAGTCAGTTTGAAAAAAAAAAAAAAAAAAGTGTGTGACAAGTGTATAAATATTTCATTAAAATATTATGAGTAAATAAAGATTTCATTTTTATATTTATGGTTATAATGATATCTAAAAATGTTTTTGACAACTTTTGTAGCTTATTGGTTTGTTTGTTTGCTAGTTTGTTCACAATTGTGAACCGGTATTTAAGGGGCACTATTTTTGACCGCTCTGAATACAAACTTAAGTTCGGACTTGTGCATAATACAGTCGAGAATTTAATATCAAAACAAAGTCAAAATATTATTATATTATAAAATATATATATATATATATATTATAGCACAATAAATTGTCACTTTAATCGATCTTTAAGTTGTATCTATATTCTACATATAATATACATATACATACATATACGTACATATAATACGTATTTACACCTCACATTGACGAGGCCTGTGGTTCCAGTGTACGAAATGTCATTAAAATAGATTGAAAATAAATACCTTGTATTTTTTTATTATATCTATACTAGCGGGCCCGGCAGACGTTGTCCCAACCTGATTATTAAAAAAAACTCTTGACAAATTATATACCAAAACGTTCCTCATGAACCACTTTATCCACTGGTGAAAACCGCATACAAACCGGGCAGTAGTTTTTGAGTTTATCGCGAACAGACAGACAGACAGACGCGGTAGGGGACTTTGTTTTATACTATATAATTATAACTGTAGAGAATTCTTTCAGCTTAACCTTTGAAGAATGACCGAAGCCGCTGTCGAATCAAATCCAAACACACAATCGCATAGATAGAATTAAAATTTATTTATATTGATTATTTAATCTATGCGATTTACTAAAATAAACTCATACATGTTACAAGACGCGTTCCATGTCTCTACTGCTTAATCGTTAACTATTCTCGAAGTTTTAATTAAATTTACTTTTTGTTTGAATCTCTTACAAACAGATGTTTTTACCGATCCTTACAATGTAACTAACTAGATATGGAACGTGAACGGTTGTTAACACTAAGGATGCCTCGTTAAGCAAACATTGAGAGGCCTTTATTCCAAGATGTGTAACAAAACTGTAAGTCAATTTTATCGTGTATTTATAAGTATCAGGCTCATCTCGTGATATGTTTCAGCTGATATATCGATGAATATTTAAACAAATGTTATTCTTCCAATTGAACAATTAAAGACATGTTAATCTTTTTGTTGCGTATCTACAGGTTTAGAGAAAACAAAAGCCTTCAATCTTAAATAATTATACGAATTCATTCATTATCTTAATGCCAATTTACCAAGAATATTTCTTCAATTACGGCTATTAGAAACATTAACGACTGATAAGAAGAACAGTCGTCTCCCGCAACCCAGTTTTTTTTTCGGTTTCACGTACAAACACTCATTCGATTTAATAAATACGGAAAATGCCCTCTGTTCATGAGATTAAAAAATATGTATTCTAAATTCGCTTTAAATTCCAAGATAGATTTTCTTACAGACTCTACTGCATAGCAGATATCTTTTTGTTACTGGTCGTATCAAAAAATAAGAGCCTGTCAGTAACGCTGATTCGGATGAAAGGATTTTTCATCTATACTAATATTATAAAGAGGTAGAGTTTGTGACGTTGTAAGGGGTAATCTCAGAAACTACTGGTCCGATTTGTTATATGGAAAGTGTTATATAGCTCATTTATCAGGGAAGGTTATAGGCAATATATCATCACGCTAAGACCCATAGGAGCGGAGCAGCAATGAAGAATGTTGCAAAATCGGGGTATTTTTTCCTTTTCAGAGCTTCCGCTGCGTCTTAGCGCAAAATAACCATTCCACGTGTACGAAGTCACGGGCAGAAGCTATTAACTAATTATATTATCTATAATCTATACTAATATTATAAAGAGGTAGAGTTTGTGACGTTGTAAGGGGTAATCTCAGGAACTACTGATCCGATTTGGAAAAGTCTTTCAGTGTTATATAGCTCATTTATCAGGGAAGGTTATAGGCAATATATCATCACGCTAAGACACATAGGAGCGGAGTAGCAATGAAGAATGTTGCAAAGTCGGGATATTTTTTCCGTTTCAGAGCTTCCGCTGCGTTTTAGGGCAAAATAACCATTCCACGCTTACGTATTACCGCCCAACGAAGTGGGCACGGGTCGGCTAGTACATAATAAATTATTGTGTTATTTTCTAAATTTAATATTAATAATAGATTATTCAGCTATTAGAGAACCGACATTGCAAGTACTGTAAACCGTTAGTGATAATTGCAATATAATAAATATACAGTTAAAGCAAATATTTTAAACATTGACACACAAACAATAATTACCGTGTAGTAGTCATTACTAGTCATTGAAAGTTATAACCTTCGAACATGTTCGGATCGGTAATGCAAAACATCAAATAACAAGTCAGTCAAACAAGTTAATTTCAATAACGCAACCAGCGCCGGCGACTTCGTTCGCGTGTATAACCTCGTAAGACCGTATGTGCAATTTATTGTACAAACTAACAAATAGCATTCAGGCACAAGTTTGACAAAAAAAAATCAACTCCTACAAGGACAGTGTACAATGTGAGGTACATACAAGTTTTATGGAATTTGCTTTTAAAGTTTCGCAACCAACTGTAATCTCACCTAACATTGTTATTAATGCCTTATTATTCGATAAAAGATTGTCTAAAAATGTTCTTTCATTTAAAACTTAGGATTATTTAAACGCCCAATATTTAAATGAATTTAAATGAACAAGAGATAAAATATTAAGCTGAATTATATATTTAAAAAAAAACAGACTATAATGTGTGGGTCGGAAAATGTAAAAACATATTAGACAAAAAATATTGATCATTAGGTTTTTTAACTCATCTCGATCAGTATAGCTTGGGTCCTAGAATGATAACTGAACTAACTGAAACTCGCCCACTTTGTTGGGCGTTAAAAATGACAAAGTATCAATCAAATCCAAAAAATAAGTAGCCATGATCCATCAAAGAAAGGTTCTGCATCGAATGTTGTTAGTACTATTCCGACACATTCAGTAGTTTACACGTGACTGAGCCTCAAAGGAACTGTTAGAATAAGTTGGAATTGTTGCAAGAAGGTTATACATGAACCTCCTCGCCGCTGTGTATCAGTACACGGCGGCGAGAAAGCGTAGTGGTGAGCCTCCGGCTCTCAGGGAAGTTGAATTTAAGAGGCGGGAGATCCGGGAGGTGGAGTTCGAGAGGTGGATGGCGGACGCGCGCTATGGGCGTTATACAGTGGATGCCGTCCGCCCCGTCTTGCGGGAGTGGATGGGACGGGAGTGGGGCTCCCTGCCGTTCCGGATGTTGCAGGTACTCACCGGGCACGGTTGCTTCAGGTGGTACCTGCACCATATCGCACGCAGGGAGCCGACCGCCGCATGTCACGAGTGCGGCGCTGATGAGGACACCGCGCAGCACACTCTGTCCGAGTGTGCTACGTGGGAGGGGCAGCGCCGCATTCTGGCTGCGGCGGTGGGGAATGTAGGGGGAAATGTGTCGCTGCCGAGCGTGGTTTTGGCGCTTTGCCCAACTCCTCCCGCCACCGTAGCCGGACCTGAGGGGATGGGCCGGGGACCCATCTCTTCATTGCACAGGTTCGGCGGACGAGGGGGGGCAGCCGGTGTGTACCCGGTTGCCTCTCTATAGGTAGGAGCCCGGCGGTCACCTTCCGCCGGGCGGACCGTTGGGCCGGCTCTTCAAGGGGAGAAGCATAGATCGATCCCTTGCCGACCCAACAATACGGTCGGACGGTACACCATGGGGTTTTAGTCCGTGCGAGTCGGACATAACCCACCCTTTCCCCCGGGGGGGTGGCGTATCCATAAGGGATTTCCCCACGTAAAAAAAAGGTTATACATGAACCTACACGTAAAATAATGTTTCAATAATACAAGTTAAGTTGTATGAACACTATATGAAATGCCGATAAATTAATTAATGTTAATTTTTCTGAGACAACGAATCGATTCGACGTATATCATCATACTCCATGAGGCGAAGCTTTTGAGGGAGGAAACCTTCGCAATGTGACCATAGCATGGTGATAAGGGCCAAGTTGAAAATCTGTCGCCAGTACCTATAGGTATTTTCCGGCAGCTGTTGCATTTGAGAGTGAGTTTCCCTTCAACTTATTACCATCTGCAACCAGCAACGTCATATAATATAACGCAAGAAAGTGGTAGAACGCTAAAACCTATATTTCTTTTTATTGTAGCACGGCAAAATGACTGCGCTATGCCTGATGGTAAACAAAGTATAATCCAAAAACAATGGCGACCATCGAGTGAAGCAATATCCATCGCCAGTCGCCGCTGTCATGCCGGCCTGCGTAAGTATCTCTTCACGTTGCGTTTGAAGGACCCCATGTCATAGGAAGGAAAGAAGATTCCCTCTGTTATATCAAAATAAAAAACTCACAATTATTTTTAAGTTACAAATACCAAAAAACTCGGACTTTAGTTGTACGTCTGAGCTACTCTCCGAAACGGCTATACCGATTTTAACGAGACTTTCATCGGCGGTGAGAACAGTTTTAAGACAGTAATCTAGGCTACTTTTTCAACGAGTCAACAATCTCTGAGAGCGTTCCGTGAAACGCGATGTTCGTTCAGATAAAATAATAAGTGCAGTAATCTATCAATAAAATACTTGATACTTGCTAACACTATCATTTTTAGAAACTGAGGCTAGCAAAGAATAATCTAATCGCAAATCGCCGAATAATTAATGAGTCACGCTTAGTCAGACCTACTTATGGACATTATTTACTAGTACCAAATCTATACTTATAATATAAAGCTGGAGGGGTTTGTTTTAATGTCAAAAACAGGCAAACGAACAGGTGGGTCACCTGATTTTAAGTGATCACCACCGTCCATAGACATTAGCATCACCAGGGGAGTCGCAAGTGCGTTGCCAGCCTGTGTATGGGCGAGGGGTAGGGAAGGGAGAAAGGGGAAGGGATAGAGGGGAATGAGGTAGGCCTCCGGCGCTCTCACTGACCGAACGAAACGCAACAACGCAAGTACTGTTACTTCACGTCGGTGTTCTGTGAGAGGGTGGTACTACCCCGGAGGAGCCAACCCATTCGTGCTGAAACTAGTAATATTAATTTTTTTGATTGAACGCAGTAATCTCAGGAACTACTGGTCCAATTTAAAAAAATCCTTACCGTGTTATATAGCTCATTTGCCGAGGAAGGCTATAGGCTATATATCATCACGCTAAGATCTATAGGGCCAGAGCACCAATGAAGAATGTTTCAAAATCGTTTATTTTTCTTTTTGAGAGCTTCCGCTGTGTGTTAGCGTTAACACAAAATAACTATTCCATGCGGACGAAGTCGCAGCAGAAGCTAGTTATCTAATAAATAAGTAACAAAAAATGTATACGTACATACATACATTTTATGATAAAAAAAGTAAAGTAAAAGTAGTAAGTAGTATTCAAAATGTTAAAACTTGTGTAAGGTTCGACTGAGGAAACATCGCTGCCACACCTATTTTTGCCGTTGGCGTGTGGCCTGACCAAAACGTATCCGCACACAAGGCGTACCAACATCAAACCATAAAAATGTATAAATATTATTATTAAATATTTATCGTTATAATGAACTGTACAGCGTATCTATTAAAATTACTAGTATAACAAGATATTTGATGTAAAACAGAAGTATGAAAAAAATGTATAGTAAAAATAATTAGATAAAAATGTGCACAACATCTGACATCCCACAGAGAGTAGCCCCGTTAGATACTATACGTCTGTGCATCCGTCCGGCGTCCGGAGCACGCTCCGACTGTACGATAGGGATGATCGATATTCATCGATGATGAATAAACATCGATGTTTTAATTTCGATATCATGCTATGAGAATTAAAATTTCGAAACGTCATATATCTTTTAGGGTCACCGCTAGGTCACCGCTAGGTTCAACGCTAGTTAGTTCAACTATTTTACACTAGATGATACTGATTAATGTAGTCGAAGTAAGTCTTCAAAATAGTTATTTCTTTGCACTTCCTAAGGGAAAAAGGAAAAGGGACAGAGCAGAAAGGTTTTTTTTCAAAGTCAGCCCAATCCTGTACCAGCAACGGTAAGGCCTATAGAGAAAACACCAGACAATGTTAATTTTTTTCCAGAGTGTACCCAAAAAATACTGGGAATGTTAATTTTTTTTTGTTGTATTGTATTTTCAATGACAATAAACACATTTAATAAATAGAATAGACAGTTTTATTTGCTACCGAAAACATCGATGTTATTGGACTTTGATGTTAATAGTACATCGATACTTTTAAATCGATTTTAACATCGATGTTTTTCTAATATCGAGCATCCCTACTGTACGATCGTACGGACTACGGTCATTGTACTCGTAGAGGAAGGCAGGATATTGGGGCTCCTCTGTTTTCGTTTTTCGGATATTAGTTATTCGCAAACGACCGTACGTGAATATTCATTGCCCGTTTAGAATATACGACGTTGTTTAATGGCTGTATCGAACAGATTTCCGATGATGTATCTTCATCGGAACGGTGCAATACGGTGTTATACAGAGATCAGTGATCTTTTATAGCACGATACTAATATAACAATGCAGTCTATCAAGTCTATGGGAAAAATGGTATTCTTTTAATAATTTCATGGACAGCCATTTCTATATTTATACAAGACTGGCAATTGCTCACGATTTTGTACGTATTAATTACGATATAAAAATTAATAAGAATAGATATAAGTAATAATATGCAACTATGAGGTAACAATTTCAAGCACGGCTATTAAAACTCAAACTAGGCATAGCTAGTATTCAGTAACTTAATTACTGATATACTATACATATATAGATACCTAACACCTATAAATATTTTATGCTAGCAATGTGCAGGGATCAAACCAACGACCTCGCGGCTCAATAAATAATTGGCCTGGTCAGTAATAGAAGACAGACGAGCATAATGTATACAGTTATTCGATAAAACATTTTTAGAATCGGATCAGTAGTTCCGTAGATTACTTCCTACAAACAAACTATCTATCTCCTTTATGATAAGTGATAACATTAACATTTAATAATCGCACTAAATTAAAATGTTTCTTAATAAAAAAATACCTGCTTATGCTACATATAATCAAGTATAAATAACATGACATAATATCCAAGTTATCTATACTACACCTGAGAAAAAAAAATTGTTGTAATCAAAATTTCTCGGTCTTATGACAACTACGTAGCTCTTAACTCCTATGGAATAAAATCCAATTTATTTCTTTATTTATATTTGTTTTTTTTTTTTTCTCGAACTGACTACGCTATTGACCCTGCAGGGTCTTCACAGCTTCACCGGACTACTAAGGTTGGCGCTAAAGGGACGCAACCGATTTGGATTTAGGTAACATACACAAGGGTGCACGCACACCTCGGTTTGGGCTGTTACCTAGAAAAAGACGCGTCTGTCCTAGCTAACTATTCTAAGCTATTCATACATATATACATTTGTGAACCATACAATCGAAATTGCATGATTCACAAATGAATACGTGTATATCGGCTGCGACTTCATTTATTAACGGTGCATTATACCGCCTTTCATGTTCCCCACTTGGTGTGCGATCGGGGTGCATCACCAACCTATAATCCTCTCCCGGCATTCTTTCTAGTGCTGTTTTGAAAGTATTGATAAGGCGATTATGTTCATGCAACATTCTCTGGATTTTTAAAACAGTATCCCTTTCGATTCCTTGTATATTTTGACACCTGCGATCAGCTTCGTTTTTTTCATCGCCCATGAAATAAAGTTGCAAAAACTTTGGTTGTTCATTATTTGCGGGAAGTAAGGAACCAATCCTGTGATACACCTGTCCTTGGATGGTAAAAGTAGGTGAAAATCCAGGCATTACGACCTCCTTATCTACACCAAATGACGTCATCTGAAAGCAAGAATTATACTTTCTAATCCTGCTTAAAAACCGGCGCGATTCGTTACTGTCGTATAAAAGTAAAGATTTAAGAGGTTCCTCTGGCTCGCCAAGTAATGGAATTTTAACCTTTCCACCAGAACAGCACATACCTGGAGTTTCTTCTTTCCATTTCAGTGCTTCACAATATCTGCATTTTTTATCCATTCTCCCAATGATAACCAATCGGTGATTAACATAGTCGATCAAAGGGTCATACTCAAAAGCGGCACCATTAAATGCCTCCCACGTACTCATTGAAAACGTACGTCTTCTTTCTGCCTGCCGTTCAGCATTTAAAAGACGTCGTCTTTGTGAATCTTCGTCAGTCTCTGCCGCAATCAATTGCGCGTGACGTTCGGCATCTAAAACTCGACGTGTCTGAGTCTGTTCCACTGTCTCAGCAGCTCTTTGAGATGCGTGGCGTTCAGCATCTAAGGTTTGTCGGGCTTGAGTCTGCGTATAGGTCTCAGAGGCCCTTTGAGATGCGTGGCGTTCAGCATCCAGGGCCTGACGGGTCTCAGTCTGCGTAAACGTCTCAGAGGCTCTTTGAGATGCGTGGCGTTCAGCATCTAGGGCCTGACGGGCTTGAGTCTGTGTAAACGTCTCAGAGGCCCTTTGAGATGCGTGGCGCTCAGCATCTAAGGTCCTACGGGCTTGAGTCTGCGTATAGGTCTCAGAAGCTCTTTGAGTCGCATGACGCTGAGAATCTAACATCTGACGCGTCTGAGTCTGCTCTTCAGATTCTTGGCTTCTAGCAACTTTTGCAGTTCGAGCTCTGCTAGAACTACGGCTTAGATTGGATTTACGTTTGCGTGGCATATCGAAAACAATAAAACAATAATTAAAGATTTTTAAAATCCATTCAAGCAATATGAATATTCTTCCTCTTAGTGCTACACATCATTCCCCAAACTCTGTACCCTCCTTACTGGATTTAGCCATCGTTACTTCCACTGAATATGTCACAAAACATGGTCAATGTTCAGCTGATGCGTTTTCATATCACGATCTAATTTTCCTCTCTTACAACATTCGCCCGCCTAAAGACAGATCTAAAATTATCTTACAGCGTAATTTTGGAGGTATAAAGCTAGAGAACCTTCTTGAAAATACCAGAACCATTGACTGGACTCTCCTAAAAAATTCTCACTCTATAGACGAAAAACTACAAATTTTTAATTCAACAATACTTCAGCTCTATGATAACCATGCACCGATACGTCCTATAAAGTTAAAACATTCCCCATCACCATGGCTAACAGACAATATCAAAGCAATTATGCATAAAAAGGCAGTGGCCAAGACTAGATATAAATGTCACTCAAATCATTCAAATTGGCAAAAATATGTGGATATTCGTAACCACTGCAATAAAGTATGCAGGGATGCCCAACGTCGATATATTCACGAATCAGTTGCAGCTAGTGACCCTGCAAAAGTCTGGAAATTTCTACGAAAAATAGGTGTTGGTAAAGCTCGCCAAGTTACAACTCCCAAAGGCCTAGACATCGAATCACTAAATAAACATTTCTCTTCTTCAACCATCTATGATGTTTATCTCAAGGCTAACACACTACAGTATCTGTCATCATTGCCAAAACCTAGCTATGACGATTTCAAATTTACACAGATAACGGATATCTGTGTTATGTTATGTTAAATCGAACATCATGGCGATTACATCGCAAGCTGTAGGCAGTGACGAGATCAGTCGTAAAATGATTATATTAATTCTAGAAGAAGTTCTTCCTATACTTTGTCATATTTTCAATTTTTCCTTGACGAGTGGCGTTTTTCCAGCTGCCTGGAAAGATGCTTATATCATACCTATTCCTAAAAAATCCAATCCTGTGCTGTTCTCAGAGTATCGTCCTGTTTCTATATTACCTTTTCTTGCTAAAGTTCTAGAACGACTTGTTTATAAGCAGTTGAACTCATTTCTTTGCAAAAATAATCTTCTTAATCCTTTTCAGTCAGGCTTTCGTCCTGGTCACAGTACTGCCACAGCATTGACACATATAACTGACGACATCCGGTCAGGTATGGAGCGCGGACAATTAACGATCCTTGCTTTGCTCGATTTTAGTAACGCGTTCAATACCGTTGACTTTGATGTTCTACTTGGTGTGCTAAACTCACTTAATGTATCTGTAATAGCTAATGACTGGTTTCGAAGTTATCTAACTGGTCGTCGACAACGTATTCGTATCGACGAAACCTTTTCTTCCTTATCAGCGACTTCTACTGGCGTGCCACAGGGTGGTGTGTTATCTCCATTACTTTTCGGAATCTTCATAAATTCTATAACTTGCGAAAAAGGATAACGCGAACTTGCCTCGGGCGAGCGCGGTGCATTTAATTCGAGACCTGTTTAAAGCCAGTATTTTTTTTAATTAACACGGTTGGAGTTTATCGATCTTAGATATACCTATACACCAAAATCCATTTGGTCTGTACCAAACTTCACCAAATGTTAGTCACAATTTGCATTCTGTTTTTAAGCCTTAATTTTAAGCAATCATTTGCAATGATTTACATAATGATCATTTAGACACAAAATTGTAATATAATTTACATAACGATCATTTAGATAACGATCGCTGACCAACGCAACATTGCAAATATGAGATATAAAAAGTAGTCACATGTTACCAATATTTGTTTAACGTTCGAGAACTCGTTAACTATGTTATAACCATTGACTCCGAAACAATGGATGTTATGTCTAATTATTTACATAATGATCATTAAAACAAAAAATTGTAATATGGCTTATATAATAATCATTTAGGTAAAGATAGCTGACTCAAAAATGTAATATGAGTTATAAAAAGCAATCACACGGTACCAATATCCGTTTCACGTTCCCGAAGGTCGTCAATAAAGCCTCGACGTTGAGGAGACCATTCCTTGCAGGCATATTCGGAGGCTACAAATCGTCGGCAAGACGGCCGCGGCACGATTCTCGTGGGATTGTAATGATAGGGTCCAAGTCTCAAGCGGTAGCGTAATTTGTACTTTCGAGATTTTAATTACATGGTTTTTGTGGTTATTATTTTTATACTATCTATTGTCCGCGAGTTTGCTCGTGTCAATGTTAATGTTTACCCATTCTTCGGGAACAACATTTTGTTTTTTCAGAAATAAAGGAGCCAAATGTTTATCATTTTTCGATGGATTATTTACAGTTACATGGTACAGTTACGTGCCACTAACTTAGGTGGTATTAACTAGTTGTTGTTTTCTTGTACACCCAGAATACCCCTGAATCTACTCCATTGAACAAATCCATCCAAAGGTTGCCTGGAAGAGATTGCTAATAACAATAAGGCCGCCCATTGTTCCAATAACAAAACCTGAAATGTTTTTGAAATGAATGTATATAATTGGTGTACAATAAAGTTTAAATAAATAAAATAAAAATATTTTGCTAATGTCACCATTTATATGGTTGCACTATGCTATTTGCAGATCCCATTCTAGCAAAAAGTTTAAATAAATAAATAAATAAAAAATTAGCCGTCACGTCTGATAATAAAAAAACCTTGAGGTTAGACCTACGCTGTCCTTGACTTTTTTGTATGCATTATCAAGCTCTATAACTATTCTCTAGAACTCAATCATATATCTACTCATATATACATCATGCATATACATATATAATCATATATACATATATAATCATATATACATACATCACTAATATATAATTTTTACACAGTCTTAATAAGAACATTAATAAATAACATATCACAAGAAGTACATAATATTTAATGCTTTCTAAAAAAAATAACGATCAATAGTACAAAGAAACTCAATATTTTGGTTTTTGCCTCCAAAAGAAAAAGGCTATTTTCAGGTCAAATATTTTCGAAATTATTGTGAAAGAAGTAAAGGTTTATAAGGAGCGTAAGAAAGTAGCTTGTCACTAGAAAAATTAAACAGTTCAGTATAGGGAAACGACGAATATTTACTTATTAAAAATGGAATCTCGCACTGCACTGTACATCGATGGGTAGAAAGTGAACGCGGGAATTAGGTCTTGCAATTCTTACACTATAAGAAGTACTGTAATATTGATGTTACATGTATAGAGTATTATACCATAAATGCGTGTAAAGAGAGACGATGGCCCTGTAATAGTAGAATTCGGATACCGAGTAGATCGATTGGTGATATACTTTATAAGTTTCAGCATTTTCACCACAATCTCACCTGATGGTTAAATGACGATGTGCCGGATTACATTAACAGGTGGAACACCAGACTTAGAACTTAGAAAAATCCCACCACCATGCTATGGTTTTCTGTTCATCGCCGTTCGGTGTTTCATCGCCGCCGTGTCCAAACATGCTATCCACAAACCCATCATCGCACCATGTATTCCGTGTCAAAGCCCTTATTCGTTTAAAAAAAAGATTTGGCACTTGGATATAGATAGCTCTGAAGTTGGCCATTTTTTGCGTAAGAGTTTGAAAATTCGTAGAGGGTATGCCCATCGATTGCCCATTTTTACACATTTTTTTTCCTACCTCTATACAAAAGTTACGAAGGATTTACTGAACATGGCCGAGCGTCCGAAAAAAATTTGAAATATCGATAATCTCAAGGTCGATTCTTGAAGTATATCGTTTGCCCACGTTTGACCATCCTTTACTTTTTCGATAAGTAAATTAGTAAGGGTGGAAATGGGGTTGGGAAAACAATTGGGAGATGGAGAATTTTTGAATGATGCATTTGAAAGTACTTCGGTTGCTCACGTCTGTCTTTAATAACAATATGAAGTTCTACATTATGACAATAATCGAGTAAAATTTGCCCATCGCGAGAATAATTAAAAAAAAAAGATTTAATATTCATTCTTATACAGAAGTACATCCTTTCGATTGCCCATCATTTTGTTCGATTACCTACCCTTAGTTACACAGATATTTTAATTAGAAATGACTTTCTACACTCTAAGAATAATCGAGTAAATTTTGCCTACTCCGAGAATTGAAATTTAAGACACCGTGAATTTTTGAAAAACTTTTTTGGCTAACGAAAAAGTGTTCGACCTTCGTTACCATTTTTTTTTATTTTTCACTTCCCGGAATAAACCAGTGTACTTAAATACAAATGAGAGGTTTGTAATTACGACTAGTGGTGATTTGTCCATCTGTAGATGATTGCCATTATTCCTGGACTCTACTGAGCTTCCCATTAGGCACATTGATGTCAACTTTCCGTGTTACAAGAATGGAAGAGATATAGGTAGGTTCATTTTCCGAATTTCAAATAAAAGTAATACAACTGCAGAGGTGTCTGTATTTACTATTAACAGCACTATTAAAATTAAAAAAACTATAAAGGTAAGCGACGTGAGGACATATAAAACGCAATGTTCTTTTTATAGCACGATTTAAATATTCACGATTTTTATTACCACCTTACATGTATGACTCATGAAGGTTGGGGTTCTCAAATAAAAGTAGTATCTGTATAGAGATTTATTTTCACCATATTGCATAATATAAGGTTTTGTTTTTTTTCGAAGCACTTGCAGGCCAGCCTGATAGCGCAATATCGAGTTAATAGAACGTTCGCCTGACGTGACTACCATGCATTATAATAATATTAAATGATTACTAAGTTTTCTCGTTAAGAACCTATTTTAATTAAAATCAATTACTGAATGTATGTTAGCTCATCCATTTTGAACGGCTGTGCCTGTTTGGCTAATTTTTGTTGTAGTTGTCAGGACAAGATTTTCATGAAAAACAATATTTTATAGAATTATGCGGAATAGTGAAAAATTTGAGTTAAAAGATACCCAAATAACCAAAGTAAGTGAGTGAAATAACAAATAATAGGGAGATCTTCATAAATATTAATACAATCGACACTATAGACGGTAAGTTGTTTATTTGCCATTTTATTTAATTAGATGGTCGTAACGTAAAGGTAAGATTTGGTTTAATTTTCTTCGTTTAAAGAGACGTGCGTCAGTTTGTTTATATATAATTATTATTAAAACTTAATTTTACATTATATAAATAAAACTGAAGTATCTCTTATTTATTTAGACTAATCGGACTTCGGACTCGGAATCGAACTCAGATACAGATAGAGGATTGTTCAGGAAAGTAAGTTGTAGACTACATTTTATTGCGACTTTCCATGATTTTTATAAGCGACGTTAACAGAAGTAACTTAAAATGGATATAATAATTACGTAGCCTTGCAAAATTGCACTTTAAAAGATTAGTAACAGCGTAATCTTATTATTCCGATGAAAGCCAAAACCGTTTTAGAAGAAAGTCGTCGGTAGCAACTACTACTTAATTTATAATGGTGACTCCTTAAATTCGAATTCACTTAGCAGTTACTTGATTTTTATAAAACAACTGTAATAGTTTCAGGCGAGTTATATCATACTCACTTAATATATATTAAAAATAAAAATTAAAACGTGCGAGAGGGTACGTAGAGGACTTGAACCCCATATAAGTTATATTATAAACCCGAGTAATGTTTTACGATCGACAATTATTCTTTGCGTCGCGTATGTAGTCGTAAACCGCAGACATTGACCTTCCTCTCTTGAAATAGCATTCACTGTCTCGTGTACCGGGTTGTGCAACAAATCGCAGCCGAAACTTGTTTAGATCAAGAATAATTATCAATTCAGCGCGAATGTCAAATACGGTCATTAGAGATATCTATATAGAGATTTATAAACTTAATATTCGAGTCGGTCAACTACATTCCTTAACGATTAATAACGGACGACTTGTTTGTCAATGAGTTTCAACTCCACGCAGATGTTTTTAAAGTTTCTCCGATTTTGATACGCACCTTACAGTGTTACATTTCGATGATTCGGTCTTACTTAATCGTCGATGGGTTATTGTGTATTGTTTTTAACAATTCGCAAATTCGCCGATTAAAACTGGCATATTCGTTATGGACTTTGTATGCAGATGTTTTAATATTCTTCAGTGTTCTTATAACAGACCGTGTACAGTTTTTACCGAATCAAATTAACATATTAGTTAGTGATTTATGTACAGGTGCTTTTAAATTATCTAATAGTCATAGCTCGCACTTTATACGATTAAATTTCGGAGATGAAAACTGTCTTATTCTTTGATGACTTTTCACGAAGTTGTTATTACATCTTTTAGAATTTATGCTTCTTTTAGTGCGTTAGGGAAAAATGATGAGAGTAAATTTTTAAGATGCGCGCGCACACCGTCACGAAAAACCGACACCCTGAAGTTAGTTATAGTCAATATTTTGTTTCTTCGTATTTGTTGTTTGTATTTCTTTGTATTAAACCTTTCAATGTATTAAATACCTTTTTTGTATTGTTAGTGTGTGTTCTCTACAAACGTAGAATAAGGCGAAAGATAAAATTTTTGTAAAGATTTTTATCTTGTTACACCAAAGATGTATAACTACTAACGCGTGTGCATAAGTACACACACACACACACTTTTTAATATTATTTTATTTCGACATAAAAGAGGGTAAATTAAAAATAATATGTTTTTTTTTTAATGTCATAGGAGGCAATCGGACAGGTGGGTCACCTGATGTTAAGTGATCACTACCGTACATAAGTACACACTTTTTTTGTACGCACCTAACAGTTTTAAAATTTAATCAATTCATTACAGGGTTAAATTTATATAAGTACCCTTAGATAACGTTTTACAGATTCCGTTTTATGTGAAACTAGCTTTTATTGGCAGCTTCTCTGGCGTTTGAATTATTATACTATTTGAGCTATACCTCGGCAACAATATTTTTTCCTGTATCTCTATGTAGTCCGGTGAAGCTGTTAAGACCTTGCTAGGCCAATAGCCAATAGGCCAATAGGCCAATAAGTTCGAAAAAAAAATGTATCTCTATGATCGGTTGAGTAGTTAAGGCGTGAAACCATAACAAATAAGCAAACTTACATTCGCAAGTTTACTAATATTACAGATATGAATGTAAGTTTGTTCGTTACGATTTCACGTCTTACCTACTGAACTGGTCATGAAATTTTGCATACACGTTGTGAGAAGTATAGAGAAAGACATTGGATACCTCTTATCCAGGGATAGTTCTAATTTACAATAAGGCGAGCGGAGTCGCGGGTAAAAACTAGTTTATAATATTAGTAAGGATACCAAAAAAATATCTAGTTCTCTAAATAGGGTAATATGTAAGTTTATGCCTTTGACTACTTATATAGGTATATGATTTATGCAATAGATAGTAAATAGTACTTGACAAAATAAAAAATGCAAAGTAATGTATGCAATATATACATACATGGAAACATATAATTAAAAATGACACATCAAATATTTCCCAAGGAAAATAATAAATTTGACGTATAAAACTAGCTAAGAACGTGGGCGAACCACGACATAAATAGCTTCCGTATAAATATTATAATTATAAAAACAAAGGTGTCAGGAAAAACATGTTTTATCAATTCCGGTATATATATGTATATTGTCTAGGCAATTAATTACAGTGGGTTACTCGGTCACTGACTGTTTGCAATAGTTAAAACTATGCCAACCGCAAAGAGGGTAATTATGTCATCCTGACCGAACAGGAAATATACATTGAGCTAATAATATAAATAGCAACAATTCAACATCATATATTTTTATATTTAAATAATGTATCGTGGAATATTTTTGAAGTGAAAACCTCTTTATACGCGTTCAGCGGTATTTTTAACAGGAAATAAACTTATAATTTCGCGTCATGACATGATACGTCCGCATGACCAGCCGTATTGCGCTTGCGCGGCTTGCGTCAGACTAGCGACTCGTTGTATATCTAATATTGATATTTTGTATTGAGATTGTACGTACATTAATTATGAACTAGATAGAGATGTATATAATTATTGTTCGAACGGCCAATAGATGTGAAAACCAGACTAGTGATAATAATTTCAATGTTAAATCTACAAATTATGAAATTTAAATAATTCATACTAATATTAATTTAATAACTCTGTTAACTGTAGGTGGTAGAGCTACGCTGAAGCTATTACTGGTTTCAGCATGAATAGGTCGGCTCGCCCGGGGTAGTACCACCCGACTCATAGAAAACCGACGTGAAGTAACAGTGCTTGCATTGTTGCGTTTCGTTCGGTCAGTGAGAGCGCCGGAGGTCCCTTTCCCCCTTCCCTTACTCCCCCTCTCCCCCAAGACAGGTTGGCAACGCACTTGTCACTCCCCTGGTGTTGCAAGTGTCTATGAACGGTGGTGATCACTTAACATCAGGTTACAACCTATCCGTTTACCTCCTATGATATGAAAAAAAACTCAATTTTTTTTCTCAAACTCTACGCTATTGACCTGGCAAGGTCTTTACAGCTTCACCGGACTACTAAGGCGAGCGCTTAAGGCACTCACCCGATTTTATTTTCAGGTAACTCGCTCAAGGACGCACGGCACACATCGGCTTGGGCTGTTACCAGCCGAGCGTGGTTTTGGGGGGTGCTGTTACCTAAGAAATCCCGTCTGACCTAGCTAAACTATTCTAAGCTATTCATACATATATTCATTTGTGAATCATACAATCGAAATTGCATGATTCACAAATGCATACGTGTATATCGGAATGAAACGAACTATTCGATTCAGTTCGATAAGGGAAAAAAAACAAAACTCTTCCACCATGTGTATGTATGTGCACGTGGGTGAGAGGTGATCTCATGTGTGAGTACAAGTGATGTAGGTGAGTCACTATATCGTGATAGTAACGTCTAGGGGTCTCCATCCGGGGACGACCACGGCTCGAGATATCACTGGAGAACTACGATGTGTGCGGGAATGAAAGAGGAGACCTTCCCTCACGGCGGCGTGAGGGAGAGTTAAGACTAACTCAAAATAGAACACAGTTATTGTACTGTATTCAGTTTTATTTCTATCGGCAGTCCTTATGACCGCCTCGATTTTTTCTTATTTATTTCACTCAGTAATATACTTGTAATAATTACTACAAGTACCAGTTATTTTATATAGATCCGAGTGAAAAGATTACATGTGACAGAGATGCGAATGTTAAGATGTATGTGTGGTGTAACTAGAATGAATAAGGTTACAAATGAGTATTCAGAGAGAGTTTGTAAGTTGAAGTTGAGGAGTAATTGGTTACCATGGTAGTGGCATATTATGAGAAAAGACTAAAGTCACGTAACTAGAAGAGTCTTGAGTATGAATGTGAACGGATATTGGAGTAAAGGAAGACCGAAATATGTATGGATGGAAAATGAAAAATGATTGTGTGAAAAATGATATTTATTTATTTATTTTATTTACTTATTTAGAAACGCCAACAAGATTTACACTAGAATAGTACATAACATGCATTTTTAATGACTCTATATAAGTGCAATCTTAATTATAGGTGTTTACGACGTATTTATTATATTCTACAGCAAATAACTTAAGTAAATGAGAAAGCTAAAACAAAAACAACAAAAAAAGAAAAAGTAAAAACACTAACCATACATTCCAATTTTCTTTTTATTTTAAGTTACTTAAATAAATTTGTTTATACTGGCTGAGACTATTTGTGAATATATCTAGATTAGAGCTTTTAGATTTAGAATTATAAAGTGATATCATTCTATTTAGTGGAGAGTAAAGGCCTAAATTTGTTCGAAAATACTTCGTAGCGAATATATTAAAACGTGAGGCTCTAGGCAGCTTCGCAGGAACCGTTATATGTGTATAAAAGGTGTGAATACTGAGTTGACAGCGGAGAGTGGGAAAGGAAAACATGTTGTGCCGACCCTACATAGTTGGGATAAAGGTAAGAGGTAGACTTGTAATAGCTACAGTTCTCGCCAAACTGTTTAATCGCTCTGAATATAGCTGCGAAGAACACAAAAGGTGTAAATACGTATTATACTATATGCATAAAATCGAGACAACATAAATGTAAATTTCTCGATTCCTGTGTTGTGTATAGGTGTGCCGTGCACCCTTGAGCTAGTTGTCAAAATAAAATCGGCTGAGTGCTTTAAGCGCTCGCCTTGGTAGTCCGTTGAAACTGTTAAGACCTTGCTTGGTCAATAGCGTAGTCATTTCGAAAAAAAAAAAAAACTAGATTCCTGTAAAGATATTTTAACTTTGTTCTGTATATTGACAGCATTATGCGTAAGCCCTAATTCACTGCTATATTCAGAACGGCCAAAAATATAGACGAGGATTGAAGGTATTGTTTTTTTTAAATATTTTTGAGATTAATGTCATTTTTATAGCTATTTTGATAAGAGATTTTATTTCAATCTTGTTCTTTTTCATTGTTAGCCTCTATTGTTGATATTTTACCGTGTTTTATTTGTATTTGTATATTATCACCGTGATCATGAATATTGTGTTACAAATCCCAATATAAAAATCTCAAACTAAACAGCATCATATCTTTCTTTATATATAAATTTCTTCTGTACGTGTGTATGTCACTGAACTGCTCCTAAACGGTTGGACCGATGTTGATGAAAATTTGTGTGCGTGTTCGAGTGGATCCGAGAATGTGTTAGTTTCACAATTGGACCCGGTAGGAGGCGCTGCGGTTGAATTTTAGATTATTTCTGTATCATCAAGGCAAGACAACGTCCGCCGGTACGGCTAGTATATACATAGTGCTACTTGAAACATCTAAATTAATGTTATTAGTGAGCACATTACCTAGTTATTCTGCAATAATTTGGATACCTTTGACATTTTTTCTTTGATTAAAATTTTATATAGTGTACAACGAAGCGAGCGGTCATTATTTACATACAGTTACCTAATACTTCCATTCGCAGTGATATTTGTATTGCAGTATTACCACAACAATTATTAATTTCATATTACGCTCTAAGCCGTAGGTGTTACATATTCTTAAATTTACTTACACCATGTCTTACCAACAACGCGTGTACTGTAAATATAAAAAAAAGTAGTGTCCCATCCTGATAATAAGAAAACCTTAACAAATCCTTTACCCAAACTATGTCTGACTATATCCTGAGTAACATACACACAATAAAAAGCCCAATTGTTACACTCTAGCTTTGTGGCACTTTGTGTTTAATGACCAAGTAGGTTGTATATGATTACTTGAACATTTGCGATGTCATTCACAGACCAATACAGAGATTTGTTATTATTTCCTTCAGGATATTTAAATCAGGAGTTGCTCTCACACGTTAAACTGCCTAATATAATAGCTACTAAATATCATTGGATATTATATCTAAAAAGCTGTTGATACGTAACCTACATGATATTTTGATAAATAAATGACACGATAACGTACACATACGTAAAGTAATATTGTAACGCCACACTGTCTTAGATCAAATGTGGAAGTAAGATGGCATATTCTATAATATCGGTGTTGAAAAAGAAATAGTTATATGTTCACTAAAAACGCCTGTGCTGCCTTTTGCGCGTATGTGGACCAGGGTGCGAGATCACGATTTCCATTCTCAGCTGCCCTGGTCGCGAGCTAGGTCGCCCGCAGATATTCGTGACGGGTATCCTCGTCTCGCGGAGACAACACAACCCAACAGAGATCAAAGAGCAAGACGTCGAACGTTCGACGAGCGCGGTGCATTTAATACGTAAGTACCCAAACCTTTTTAAAGCAAGTATTCAATACGTACTTAACTTTCTTGTAACAACATCCTTATTGTTCAAATGATAATACAAGAAAATGTAAATACGCTGATTACCTATGAGGCTATACACTCATTTTATTTTACAATACGACACGAAACATATTATTAACCTTTATGCTGTTGTATTACTTATGTTTTCCTCAATTTTGAGCCTATAACGGTTGCTACGACTGATAGGATTTAACATGACATTTCCTTTGCGTCACTTGTTTAAACAAACACATCGATGGGAGTTTTGGCCGGTTCTTATCTATTGGATTTTATATTTTATCCACAATCTTGTGCTATTTGACTCTATATTAAGTAAAATTGGTGGTGTTTTACGTAATATAGTTTGGTCATTAAGCACAAGTGAACTGGATGCGAAATAATATCACGAAGCATGGATTCTGACTTCCCTAGAAAGTTCTAACAAGCGGGCCACCATCTTGTTAGTTCATTTAAATGAAACTTGAAATATCATTACCTATTCGTCAATGACAGTAATAATCTACTAGAAGATTGATTGCCAAAACTAAAATTTTAAAAAACATATCGATGACACAGATAGGTTTTAGTCCAAGATCTCAGTGCGATTAAACACAACTTATTTTTAAATATATGAAACCTTACGTTCTGGGTACTTTGAACGCTTATGCACTCACAGAGTTCAGTCTGTGACAAATATTCATGGTACTAGGTGAGAAAGGTGACTAAAAATAAAAGCTACTTCACTTAAAGTTGTATGGCTGAATTTTAAATATGTTTATTCAGGTAATTAGGCTTCACGTATTAATATATAGATTCTTGTTCCAATTTTTATATTTGCAATTAAACGTTTGGGTTTGTTACGTAAAATACGAGTAAAGAACATAAGAAACACCCATTAATCTGGACAAATATTTTCGAGTCACATAAACGTAACGAGAAGGGGCATTTTTTTAAATTGTAGCACGGCAAAGTGACTGCTCTGTGCCTGATGGTAAGCACAGTACAATCCAAAAACAACGGCGACCACTGAGAGATACGCCCTCCTCCATCGGTCGTCGTTATCATGCCGGTATGTGTAAATGCCTCTTCACGTTACGCTTGCAGCACCCCATGTTATAAGAAGGAGGGTACACACTGGCCGGTAGATTGTTCCACAGCTGTGAAGCTACGGCAAAGATAAGATGTTGTGAACTTATTTACCCAGCCCGTCATAAGAGCGACGACCGACGAAGGATGTCGTATCTCAGTGGGCGCCGTTGTTTTTGGATTGTACTGTGCTTACCATCAGGCATAGTGTAGGCGCTTTGTTTTGCGACAAAAAAAATCTGTCTGTGATTCGAATCCACAATTTTCTTTTTCTAACAGTCTCATTTACTTAACTACTAGTTTTTGCTCCCATGAATGTTACTTTGACATATCCTTTGGGACTAGTGATTTTTTTGAGTTGATTAAATATTATATCCTTTGATGTACCCCTGACAACGTGTATTCAAAGTTTTACGATGATTAGTTCAGTAGTTATCTACTGAAAGCGTAACTAACAGACAAGCTCACATTGACATTTGTAATATTAGTAACTAGCGGGTCCGACAGACGTTGTTCCGCCCTGATAATAAAAAAAAACTTTCGAGAAATTACATACAAAAACCTTCCTCAGGGATCACTTAATCTACAGGTGAAAACCGCATGAAAATCCGTACAGTGGTTTTTGAGTACAGTGGTTGGTTTATCGCGAACAGACAGACAGACAGGCGAGGCAGAGGACTTTGTTTTATAATATGTAGTGATTAAATGATAAGAATAGTAGGGATTCTTTTGGAACATTTTCATTTGGCTGACAGCATCTATTTAATGACTTTCTTCACCTTTTCAAGGGAACTAATGCCGACCGTATCGCGACAGATGAAAAAAAACAGTAAAAGATTCGTTTGGGTATATATTAGATATGCAGTTTCTTATCGCGATATTATAACCAGATAAGTTATTTCTAGATAAGCATGTTTAGTGGTGTTCTTAGACTGATGTTCCATAAATTTGAAAGCTTTTATTAGAAAAAAGCGGCGAAATAATGGAAGTGACGACATATACCGAAAACAGTAGATTACCATAACCGTAAACAACGATCTTACGCATACGAATTACGTACTCAATTGCAGCAGCCCTGTCTTATGACGTCACACGATCTGGTGTGCAATGTGCAATGCACACATGGCTCGGTACAACTGGTTGACATTGTAGATATCTCGCATATGATAATATTGAACTGTGTGAATGTTTCGCCAGGAAAAGCGAAATCAATGAAAGGCTCTATATGGAATTATGTATCAAACCGCTTTAATACCAAGTGTAATCGAATCGAACGTACAGTTATGGCTCTTAAGATAAATATACATCTTTTGTTTTGTCGACAATTATTGCACGGGAGAACTATTAGTACTGACATTTTTTTTTCGAACCGACTACACTGTCGTCCTAGCAAGGCTTTGACAGCTTCACCGGACTACTACTGACATCGCAATAAGGTGGTTTCATATACTTAAATAATACAAGCACCCGCTAAAAAATCAAATGATATTTTGGAGTACAACACAGTATCAAAATTACTCAATCTTGTATTTGGAAAAAAAATCGTTTTCAAGGTTTTTATTAATTTACACTTTTGTCGCATTTGTAGAGTCAATTCTAACACGTCTGTTTTTGGTACAGTTTATTGCTTATCCTCTAGAGTTTTTATACTCGAAGATTATAATTTTTCAGTTACACGTATGACACATTCTTCTTACCCTTATCACACATAAGTAGGGTCGGTACAACATGTTTGTCATGTTGTGGTGTATGATTTGGTTTAATTTTTACGAACAGCCGCCTTCCTGACATCAACCATCCTTGGGATTGTTTTGTTGTACCACTGTATTTATTATAATTATTATATAGTTACGAAGCCTGATAGGATCCTTTAGCTTTACAATTTTTCTGTAGGCTTTAGCTTTGGTAGGTTATTTATGGTTTCTGCTTGAGCGGCACCTACCGTTTCGGTCAAAAACGGAGTTTCATTTCTAGGTAACAGAAAACTAGCCGACTTTAGACTATTCCCGAGGACTGCATTTTCGGGTTGTTTTTTCAGGATTCGTAGTTTCAGTTTTCTCAGTACTTCCAAATACGCATTCGACTGCGCCACGGTTTTCGTGTCACACATATGACACCATTCCATAATATATTCTTATTATATATAGGTTTTAGCTTTTTGTCACAATCTCACCTACAGTTAAATAATAATATTATCCAAGACAAACACACGCAAAGACTTGAAAGAAGGGGTTCGCAACTGCAACTGCCGGAACAAACTTACGGGTGCTTGGCTGTCGCCAACATGTCATGTCATGTCATTCTCAACTTGAGGATGGTAACAAACGAGGCTGGCATTTAAAAAAATCCTAACTTCATACAAGGCTACCACACTTGCATTTCATAACATAATAATACATAATCTAAATAACACGTTTTCGAAAAACTTATCCTGTATTAAGGAAATAATAAACCACATTAATTGATAATTAGTCATTACCAAAACTATTATTAGGTTTTATTTTCAGAATATTAAAGGCCGTATCATCAGGCCGTTATTGTAAGCGGACAGGAAAGCTTCCGATCGTAGAATAAATGTGAGTACTCTGACGTCACAACTCTAGCAAACATAAAAAAAGAACGGATGTATAAAGAGGCCAATGAAAGTGTTCAAATGTGTATCACACGGGCTATTCATTTAAGCGTATATTTATTTTAATTACAACAAAAAAAGATGCTATATTTTTCTGAATTCTGATGAAGTGAAATTTACAAAAGGAGCGAGGCGTTTAAATATATCGATAAATCGATAACAACTTTACGATTAAAAATATCATAGTAATGAATCTCTGGGAAGAAACAGCGACTGGAGCATTAGCAAATAACTCTACCATAGCTATAGTCCTATAGTCCGGTGAAGCTGTGAAGGCTCGTCAGGCCAATAGTGTAGTCAGTTCGAAAAGAAAACATCTAACACAGCCTACGCTTTCAGTTTCTCTCTAGGATTCAAACTGACGTCGTCCGCCGCGGGATTCGTATTATTTATTCTCGAAATCAATTCCTTTAAAATACAAGACATAAAGATACGATAAAGATATTTAAAAAAAAAGGAAGAACTGAATAAATACTTTGCTGACCCTGGGTGGCTTGGAAGGATAACAATTCACAGCTAACGTCACTGCGGGCCGTGCTATCGATCCAGCCGGCACCCCTACCGGCACGCGACTTAACCTCTGCCAATTTTTTTATCCATAGGCAAGAAATGATAAAAGATTCTATTGAAGTAATAAAATAAACGCATTTTCTTCTGTTACTTGGTTTATACTTTTCATTTTAATAAGTTTATCCTATACATATGTTTTAAATTTTTTGTTACAAAGGACATGAACATTAAAATGACGTATAAAATCATTTTCGTCGGTCAGTATAGCACGAATTAGCACAAAAACGGATTAACCAATTTTGATGAAATTTATTGATGTAAAGTGATTGTAATTTAGAAATTGCTAGACTAAAAATTACCAATAGTACTTTTAAAAATTGTTAAAAAAGTAAAATATTTATTTAATGTTACTTGATATGGTTTTGATTATGTTAACATTATTCATTTATTACTGATAGAGTATAAGAATCCTTATCAATGGTATTAAAAGCTATAAATAATAGTTTTGAAATCATACAATAACTAATATTATAATATAATAAAATAACATAATGAGAGATAGAAAAAAGTTGCATAAAGATGTAGGCAGATGCTCATCATTACATAGTATAAAACAAAGTCCCCTACCACATCTGTCTGTCTGTCTGTTTGCGATAAATTCAAAAACTACCAAACGGATTTTCATGCGGTTTTCACTGGTGGATAGAGTGATTAATGAGGAACGTTTTAGTATATAATTTTTCAAGGATTTTTCCATAATCAGGCCCGGACAACGTCTGCCGGGCCCACTAGTTTAATATGTATTTATTGTTAAAAGAAAATCTTTTTCTGTCCACACATATATAATTACTAACGATATAGTAAAACAATTTCATTTTGCAATAAGGTGAACATTATTAAAGTGATGATATACTGAGCAAATTTACTGTTGTGTAGTATATAATATACAATCAACTTTTGTAAATATCTTATGTAAAAAAAATATTATACTCAAATAAAAGGTATTTTACACTCTTAAAACTGATATATTAAATATTCACACACACTTGGTGTTATTGAAATGCCATAGATACAGCGAGATAGTTAGACCATTTTTAATCATATTAAGTGAAGAGAGGGAACCAAGAATATTTAACATAAGCAAGGAGTTAGGAAACAAATGCCAATAGAAGTTGTATCACTCATAACATTGTTGATATTCAAAGAATATGTTTAACAAGCACACATATATAAAAACGGTCAAATAGAAATCTTACATAGTTGCTAAAATAGTTTTATATGTAATGAATCATTAATGCTATAATAGAAAATTAACCAAATACAGTTCAACCAATGTATAATTTTTATTTTATTATAATTGTAATATTTCAATATTTCCTAAATTATAAATATGCATTTATAATGGAGATATGGGTATTGTTTCTTTTTTTATTACCATTACTTCCTTCGGTGTTTTTTATATCATCATTATAATCTTATGGCCTATCCTATGATATATTTAACTTCATGACCAATTGTATTACAACTCCTCAAGGAATTAAGGGTCATAGAAGTGCAAATATAATTCATGTAATAATTTATTACCTAAATAACTAGATATAGAATAACATAATATTTACTGTTTATTATACAGCTTTAGGTCACACATATGAGTATTTCATGGAAATAGAAAGAGTCAATTATTTTACAAAAATATTGGATAAGTTAATACTGGTATTAGGAAAATTTAAAATAGACACCTAATTATAATAACAAAAAAAAAAGTAAAAGCTTATTTCTTAAAGATAGAGAGTATCCCGAAATTATTATATTTTTATATATATTTACACACTTTCAAATAAACATCCTGTTTATGGTCAATATGCATCATCTACAATTAACCCCTTGTGTAGAAGTAATGTAAACATAGATATCTGCCTAACACAAATGCCATAGTTGCCTAACACAAATAATTATCATTTACTCATTTATGATTTATATATTTCCTTACACTACACACATATAAAACATGGGTCACCTGTCTATATGTGCAGAGCTGTTTCTCATGTATTTCTCCATACATTAATACAAATTTGAATTACTAGGAACTTTATTTTTATTAGTATTTTTAAATTTAATATCGAAATTAAAATTTAAGATAACACAATTTTATTGTTATTATTTTTACTGTTTTTCTGCTTTAGTTTCAAATTCAAAAAGTAAACAGTGCTTTATTTAAACAAGGAGTACTGAAATAGTCAAAGTCACGATAGTAAATACATTTACTGAGTAAACACCTGAGTAAATACTAAAGACAACGTAACAGTCTTTTAATAATGTAAATATTTACTTACGTGAGAGTATTTTTAATCCGTATAAGCAACTCTATAATCCTCACTATCTAACATATAGATGCACAAAACACATCACAATTTCATTACCTTATATCCACATAATAGTAACACAAGCTAAATAAACACTTTAACACATATTTATTGTAATATTTCGAATTATTTAGTACAAACTTTTACGAGATTTATTTTATCACAACCGCTCCAGAATTCCGAAAAACTTTGACAGACGTTGAGATGTCGATTATCGATATTCTTTACATTTACGTTCCGTAAGTGCAAACACTCTCAGCCATCACAGACACATCTGATAACTAAACGAAACGCAACAACACTCGATCGACGTAGATGAAACGACGCTTGGAGCAACGCCCACGAATTATATAACCCGTATAAAAAAAAGTTTTATTTAAAATTGAAATTGCTGTATGTACAAAGTCTACAATATTTGGTAGTATTATACCTATGACCAAATGAAGGCATAAACAATTCACTTATCACAAGTTATTTAGCAGATGATATGATATTTATCATGCTATATTATTTGACACTTGTATGTTATATTATTTTATTGCATATTTTTATTTAACTTATAATAATTTGCATATATGTAAGGCCCCGCTAAGTAAAATTAGCTTGTGTACGTCAAGCTGTGAAAACGTTTTCTGGCTACCAAGTTATGGCTTTGTTTAGTTTGGAAGTAATTGAAATATATATGACAGATTTAAAATTTTATTTTAGTAAAATTTCATAGAGTATATTGCCTGGTAATATTACTTGTGGGAAGATTGAATCTTTGACATTGTAGAGACACAAAGTATTCCAAGTGTCAACTAAGTGTTTAGGAGAAGAAAACTATTATGGCTTGCCTCAGAACTTCGATCTTAATTAAGTTACCTATATATAGACTAGAAACTTAATATCAGATGAACAGCATTCCTATTTACTTTTCTATAATAGAGAAAAACAAATCATCAGCTAAAAATGAGAATCAGATTGAATGAAATTATGTTTTATATTTAAAACTATTATCCTTTCATTTACTTAATTTTTCTAGTATCATGAAATAATTTTGTAAGCTGAAAAAATATTTTCTTGCAGTCTACAATATACTCGCTGTATTTGCGGTTTAGCATTACTGAAAATCATTCAAAGTTATTTAAAGACATAATTAATACTTGTTATATAACGTGATAAAGAAATAACTTCACGACGTTTTAATTAAAGTTGCTATAATCTGTATTGCCAGATGATTATTTCGTACATTTGTTGTACCTTTTATTTATTTTTCATTTTTCGTGTAATTTATAATACAAATTCAGTTGGTAGATGGTAGGAAATTGTTTTAAGTATCTTTCTAGTATTAATTAACTTTTAGTGGTTGATTTCTGTTATTACTTCTATTTACTAAAGCCATTGCCTGTGTCGTTTGATATGATTTAGCTTAATAGTTTTCTAAGTTATCACAAAATAATTTGTTGCGGTGTAACTTATTAGAAATGAATTTATATTACAATTGAATGAAAGTTTTAAAAATAAAAATCACTGCTGCCATGTTTGATTTAGGATGTATTACTTATCTATTTACTTATCTAAATAAATTGAATAAATGTTATTAAAATTAAATAAATCATAGTGATTATTGATGAAAAGATAAATACATGCATGCTAAGAATATTTGTAAAAGTTTTGAATAAGGAGAAAAAAATCGTGATGAAACCATGGTGCATGGTGATAAATCTTTTTTAAGCCTGCCTAGTTAGTTATCACGCGTTGGTATATTCCATATAAGCTGAAATCAAGAGCTAGTCCTCTTCTAGTAAACCTAATTAATTGTTTATCTGTTTACTGTCTTAGATAATATCGTCATTTAACTTCAGATGAGATTGTGGACAAACACTCTAAAAATTACAAAATTACAAAAAACACAAATAAGAATAATCTACCGAATAATTATATTTTGAAAATAGGTAAAATATATATATATTCTTAAGCCTTTTGATCACTAAAATGAGTACGTGTAACCTTCACACGCGATTGAAGTAAAACTTGTTATTTAAGTTCCGAATTCGCTGATAGATGGGACTACAGATAATGAAGCTTTAATTTAGTTTGTTACTTAAATTGAAACCCAGTTAACTCTTAGTCACTCCGAAAGAAGTTTTACTTCAAAAACAATTTGAGACTTTTACAGGAAGAGCATATTTTAACTTTTTACATGTTTAGGCATTGTCTAATGAGAGAAGTAATTTTTCATAAATAAAATTGGTTATTACATTTAATAGCTTAGCTTAGACATAAAAACCAATACCATTACAAACTCCCTTCTAAATTTTGGCCAACTAATAAAATTGTGATGTTCGTGCCGACAGACACTTATTTTTTAGGAATTCGGAAATTTTTAGGAATAACCATTTACCAAATGAGCTCTAGTAACACTTTCTATAATTATTTGCCTGTGTTTTTTATCTTAATCTGTGATCTGTTTGTACTTTGTATGTAATAGGTTATAACATCTTATTTTTATTATAAATATTGTATAGTTTTTGTATAAAATGTGCATTAAATGAGTGAGTTTTAAAAACACGCATCTTTCTTATTAGTCTTCACTCTGGGTTCAGAGTTAAAATTATCATATTTTCAAAATCGCATGTTTATATATTTAATTGATAAAGTTAACAAATTGAAGGTTTTCTACGTGAAACATGGCTTTAATTCACAACTTCCAACTTGAACAAAGAACGCAAGATGTAAAAATAAGTGAAGATGTAACCTTTGAGACTATGCTACTCCGTAAAAGAACTTTGAAAGGTTTAAATAATGTCGGTTTCTATAGACCTTCACCTATACAATTACGTGGTATTCCTTTGGGGAAGTGTGGATTTGGTAACAATGATAATTATTTGGTTTCTATCATTAAATACTCAATCATGTTTTAATTCTCTGAATAAAAGTTTATTGTTCCAACATTTTTTTTTCGAACTGACTACGCTATTGACCCAGTAAGGTCTTAACAGCTTCACCGGGCTACTAAGGCGAGCGCTTAAGGCACTCAGCCGATTTTATTTTGACAATTAGCTTAATGGTGCACGGTACACCTCGGCTTTGGCTGTTGCCTGATACATGCAATTCGCGACCTATCTGAGCTAACCTAAGCTAAGCTAACTATTCATACATATATGAGTTGTTGAAACATATATGTGTACCAAGCATACATACCTCAACAACTCTTATATATATATTTCGTATCGGATATAACTCAGTGATTATAGCAACGTAAAGAATAACTTAAGTATATCGACAATACGGGCATATTATATCTATATAATAAAAGATTTAAGATATATTGTTCGATAATGTATAGCTTATAATTTGCATTACTTTCTTATATAGTGTTAGTGAGCACTGAGTTTGGTATATAGTAGGTTGAAGTTCCAGGTATGTTGCTGATGATAAATCCCATCCCATTCGATATACTATTTGTATTCATATATCTAATGTACACGTTACATGTTACAGTTGGCGTGCGTGTCGTAGTTACAAATGTTTTTGAAAAAGCGTTTCTGTAATGTACACACCCACTCACAATTTTACATTTCTTTAATACATTTTTAAAAAGCGCGTGCGGAGCCGCGGGTAACAGCTAGTTATTCATAAAAATGTAAATTATGAACTTAAACGTTTATTTTTTTTAGATTTGTTACTAGAAGCTAAATCTGGTACTGGAAAAACTGCAGTGTTTACTATAACAATATTAGAAAAATTGGATCTCATTAATGGCTTACAAGCAATAATTTTAGCCCCCACACGTGAAATAGCAGCTCAAATCTGTGATGTTATTAGACAAATAGGATCACAATATGAAGGTATGAAACAAAAACTATAATGTTGTTCATTACTAATTAATTAATTAGTTGGTGGAGTTCAAACTCATATTTTGTTGGTTTTGATTTATAACAGAACAATTTTTTTTTTATGTCATAGGTGGCAAACGAACAGGTGGGTCACCTGATGTTAAGGGATCACCACCGTCCATGGACACTAACAACACCAGAGGAGTTGCAAGTGCGTTGCCACCCTTTGGGGGGATGGGGAGGGAGTGAGAGGGAAGGGAAGTGGGCCTCCGGCGCTCTCACTGACCGAATGAAACGCAACAATGCAAGCACTGTTACTTCACGCCGGTTTTCTATGAGAGGGTGGTACTACCCCAGGCGAGCCGACCCATTCATGTTAAGACCAGTAATAGTTTCAGCATGGCTCTACCACTCTCGAATATTTCTTCTCTCACAATTATTCATAATTCATAGATGCAAGTCTTAGTTTCCAATCCAGGAGTTGCCTTTCTAAATAATAGCATTTAAAATTCAAATGAACTATATTTGGGTCATCTGTGTATGATATTATATATTAAATAGATATTTATTTGATTAATTGTTGCACTGTTGTACATAACTTAATCACAATTGAAGGTTTAATTATGTTTACACTTAAAATCTAAATGCTACATATTACCGAGTTTGTTGATGGTCTTGCTTTTATATAATAAATCTAAGATATTTGTATTTGACAATAATCTATATAAATATTACTAGCGGGTCGGCAGATGTTGTCTCACCCTGATTATTAAAAAATCTTTGACAAATTATATACCAAAATGTTCCTCATGAGCCACTTTACCCACTGGTGAAAATCGTATGAAAATCTGTTCAGTAATTTTGTAGTTTATCACGAGCAGACAGACAGGCTGACGCGGTAGGGGACTTTGTTTTATACTATGTAATGATAATAGAGAACTGATGTTAAGCACGCATTACTTCAATTACTGGAGAGATTTCGATCATATTTTTTAAGTTTCAACAAGTCCTCATTTAAGAAATATCAGGAAAGCTCCATATAACATAAAGGTATATAAGGTTTAGACGATTTTCCTTTCCTTTCCAAAGAGGCCTATGGCCCTACAGTGGGTCACCTTGAGGCTGATGTGATGATGATGATTTTTCTAAGCAGAACATCTGCATATGAATCAGTATATGAAGTGGCGCAAGAGGTGTTGTGGGTATGCGCAGGACAAAAAATTAAACAGATAACAATGTTTACAAAGAAGTTTTGTAAGCAGAGTATATTTTTCCTCTTAATTATTTGTCTGTTCATTCCTCTGTACATAACATATTGTGTAAAGCTACTACAGTATATCGGCGTGTATCGGCACGAAGTTTTCTCTATGGTCACACTAAATGCAGATGTGGGAAGACGTTACGAACTAAAGGCTGCTGACGATAGAAGCAGCACAATAACTGGGCATGGCGGTTTTTATACACATCAAAGGAATTTAGCAGACTCTAATATCGAATCATTGGAAAGACACAGATGTGACAATGTATAATCTGCGCTTTTATCGGAAGGATTCTTGATGTCAATTTTCTAGTTGTTGAAACTTCCTTTCGCGAATATGAATGTAACGTGAAGATAAAAAACAACGCAGAAGATGTCGCAGATATCACCTAGTTTTAGGATAAAATTGCACTCAAGTTGAGATCCACAGTTCCCTTGAGACCAAATGGTGAATCTGTCTCACCTCTGATTTATTTATACCAGAATATTAATAATAGCTTATTTAAGTATAAGATTTTACCTTGTCTTGCTTACAGATCCTGATTAATTTGATTAAATGATAATTTGTATGTAATTGCATTACAGGTTTGGTTGTTGAAGTTGTCATGGGCGGCTTACCAGTACAAGATGATATAGAAAAATTTAAAAAGACAGTGCATATTATCGTCGGCAGTCCAGGGAGATTGAAACATCTGATTCAAAACAACCACATAGACGTTTCGTCTGTTACACTCTTGGTTTTAGATGAATGTGATAAGTTAATGGAAAAGAGTTTTCTACCAGATGTGAATTATATCTTTTCAGTATTACCGACACAGAAGCAAGTCATCATGAGTAGCGCCACTTATCCTGAAAACTGTTTATCATTTATCAATGTATATGTAAAATGTGTACAACATGTTTGTCCTGATAGTAATAGTATATTAGTAGGAATAGAACAATATGTAATAACAGTACCATGTAATAGTAATGTAGTCAAACAAACGAATTATAAATTTCAAGAACTTATAAAAATACTTTCTAATCATCAGTATAAACAATGCCTTATTTTCTGCAACTACATGGCTCGGGTAGTAGATATACATAGACAATTGAAAAGAGAGATGTGGCCGGCTGTACTTCTTCACGGGCGACAAGATCAAACAGATAGGCTAGATACGTTAAAAGCATTGCAGCAATATAAATGTAGAATATTAATATCGACAGATTTAGCTGCAAGAGGAATAGATGCATCCAATGTTGATTTAGTCATTAACTTTGAACCCCCATTTGAATGGCAAACATACTTGCACAGAATAGGAAGGGCTGGAAGATTTGGGTCATATGGTATGGCGGTTACTATACTAAGTGAAGGTAAAGAAACAAATAAATTTAAAACTACACTGAAAGCTATGGAAATTCCAATAGTGTTAAAAAAATTATGGACTGGTGATGAATTTGATATTAAAATCGTTGATGATGACACAACACAATATTCTAAAGATACTTCAACAATGGAAGAAAAGCGTATTGAAAATTCTAAAGGTCTATGGAATTTATTGACTAGGAAAGAAAACAAAAATTTAGAGCCTTTTCAAAGTTTTGAAGCATTACTAAACTCATATAGTGAATGTAATGGATCTAAAATTCACACTTTCTCTGACTTTTTGCAGTCATTTGAAAATGAAAAAGAAATTCCTCATGAAAATGAAGATACAATTAGTAAATTTATTACACTGAAAGAGTATTATAATGATTTAAAAAAAGAAAATTTAGTTTCAGAAGCTTTATTAAATGATACAATAGATACAAAATTAGAAAATGGTGTACTGACGAATAACCTGTGTCAAAACGGAAAAGAACTGGTTAATATTCATTCTACAAATGAAAAGAGTTATTTAAATTCTGGTAAAACTGAGATAAATTTATCAGGTAAGAATGATATAAAAAATAATAGCAATGAAATAAAATATACTGAAAGAGTTGTATTTGAAGATAGTCTTCCAAAATCATTCGTTGGAAAGAATCATAAGAAAAATACTTCAAAAAAGAAAACGAATAATAAATTAGGAGGTGCTTTTATAGAAAATGGCGACTGTTATAATTCAGGGCAACATGAATATGTAAATTCAGATAATCGTAAATCAAAACAGAAAGCTAGTATGAATGAAAACGCTAAGGAGTACAATGGTAATAAGATAATGTTACCGTTAAGTGATAATAGAATAAATAGGACAACAAAAAAGGATTATAGTACTGGTGTGAATTCTTTAGAGTGTCATTTATTAAAGATACCGATGCAAAATAATAGTTGTAACAATTTTGATTATAATGCATGGTATAACAAGTTTAAAGCACATATGAAATATATAGAATATAGCTTCTATATTGAAGAAATGTCAAATTTGCAAATGAATAGTGATTAAATATTAGGGTTTTTTTTAAATAATATTTTGCCAACAATAATAATATGAATAAAAGTAAACTTTTAAACGTCAGTCAATACCAAAAACGTAAACAATTAAGAAAAAAATACTTGTAAAAGTTTTCAATAAATGTTGTTCAATAGACCACAAAGGTAACATATATATAGAAATATTGTGATCATGTGCATTAAATGTATACGGAATCCTTGCACAAATGAAAAGTGTGAAGCTTAATTTTGTATGATGATCGCATTTACCTGGATCTTATTAAACATTTATTACATATTATATTTCTTATCTTGTTTTATATATTGTGGGTGGTAGAGCTACGCTGAAGCCATTACTGGTTTCAGCATGAATGGGTCGGCTGGCTTGGGGTAGTACCACCCTCTCACAGAAAACCGACGTGAGCTCGCTCTGGGTAGTACCACCCTCTCACAGAAAACCGACGTGAAGTAACAGTGCTTGCCATTGTTGCGTTTCGTTCGGGCGGAAACACAGGCTGACAACGCACGTGCGATTCCCCAGGTGTTGCAAGTGTCTATGGACGGTAGTGATCACTTAACATCAGGTGACCCACATGTTGGCTTGCGTCCTATAATATAAAAATATATATATATACTCTTTGTAAATATTCTATATGTATGTCTAATTTTGGTAAATAAAAAGTGTAAACTAGCATTGATCGAAGTTAACTATTAATACAAGGATTTATCAGATCAGATATATTATTTCTACAAAGTGGCCACTTCTGCATCGTTTTCTACCTGGTCTACGTAGCATTGTTGCATGAATTATGTATACTTTTAAATTAATGTTTACGCGATTTCATTTCATAGTATACATTGTAAGAATTAAATTCAAAAGCTCGTTTCTCATACATGCATTTCATAATGTTCGTTCCCGTTCAGCTTTGGTTTGTAAAAAATAAACTAGTTTTCGTAGGTTAGTGTAGATGTCACTAATCAATGTTAACTTTAAAATTTCTTATCTTAGAACAGCATCATGTGTGGATCCACAATTTCGCCAATGTCATGTAGATAGAATCATAAACGATGGAGATTGTATCAAGCATTTTTTTTTTTGTTGTTAATTATGGAGGGTAGAGGTAAGGAGAACCATCTCAGTATATTAAAAGCTGTCCACTGAAATGCAGCAAATTAAGATGGCGCCACAATAGCAAGTGGAACGTACTTAAAAATCAATGTTAACTTTAAAATTTGTTATTTTAGAACAGCATCATGTATGCGTCCACAATTTCGCCAATGTCATGTAGATAGAATCATAAACGATGGAGATTGTATCAAGCATTTTTTGTTGTTGTTAATTATGGAGGGTAGAGGTAAGGAGAACCATCTCAGTATATTAAAAGCTGGTCACTGAAAGGCAGCAAATTAAGATGGCGCCACAATAGCAAGTGGAACGTACTTAAAAATAGCACCACAAATAATTAGAGTAGGATATTAGATTAAAGATGGATACTAGATTAAAAAAGAACAGAAAGACTTCCTTTTTGTCACCGCGCATAATTAATAAAGAAAGTTCATTAATAATGAAATTAAAAAATAATAGTTGAGATTATAATTTAAGAAATCGTAATAATTTAGGCAATTGGAAGAAAAAAAATTACGGGAATTTTATAAATAAATAAAACAGTCATTTATTGATTAAATTCTTAAAATTTTACAACCCAGCACACTTCACTTTTTTATAACTGCTAAATTCATATCATATCCTTTTCCTACATTAGCGCTATTTTGAGGAGTCTTCGAACCATAATTTGCTGTTTACAGGTGGACACTTTTTCAAGATGGTTCCTCTTACCTCTACCCTCCATATTTTTAATGTATCCAAACCGAGCTATTTATAAGTAGACAAAAAAAACATCTAAGCTACAAATATACGCAAGAGAATGAGATTACAATCTAGAATTTAACTGTGTTAGTTTCAATAAATTTCTACAATTAGGTAATTATCTGTAACCATATAAATTTTCTACTTCATTCTAGATGTACATACTGTACGTAGGAATTTTTAAACTCAATTTTTATCAGCTTCGTACAGGTTCGCATTGAAACTATGTGGAATAAAATGCTATTCTTTATTAGAGTTAATCAGTATAATAAATTTACAATTAAATAAAAATTAAACAAGAAATTTTATCAGGTACTTTGAGTTTCGCGTTGGAAAATGGAGATGGAAAATAGGTATATCTCTTTTTTCAGTGGCGTTGCTGACGGAGGATAGATCATCTCTTTATTCCGTGGAGTTGCTGTTCTTTATTAGAGCTTAACTGTGATTATACATATATATATTTGAACTGCGGGAAAGCTAATTGACTGACGTGTAATGGCTGTCATTAGCGTGTTAATTAATTCACCTTTCTGCCGTCGATACAATTTATAAAAGTAGAAATTATACAATGTTTTAGAATAAATTAATTAGGATTAAAATGTAACTTTAGATTGAAATACATTAAAATTATTTTAGAGTGGTCAAACAGTAACGAAAATGATATATATGTATATTAGGGTGGTCCTTATTTAGGATATGTTCAAATTTTTCTTCAGGATAGTCTTGAAGTAGCATAAGTTCTGTTATTACTTTGGATTTTTTTTTAGTTATGATCTAATAAACTGATTATATCGACACAAAAATGGAAATAAAAACCCTTCAGGACTATCTTGAATATAAAATCGAATATACCCTAAATAAGGACCACCCTAATGTACATTGGTGTTATTACAAAAAAGTTACATACGTATTGAATACTTGCTTTAAAAAGATGTCGAATTAAATGCACCGCGCTCGCCCGAGGCAAGTTCGCGTTATCCTTTTTCACAAGTCTACTCTTCGCACTTTTGTCTCCTTTATGAGAATTCTGTCCCCGCGCGCAATCCTGTCATGGTACCAGTAGTACAGCTCCGCCTGCGAGCGTGCCACCAATTTCCACGGAATTGATCCCGATAGTAAGCATGCAGCCTCTTGGGATATGGTCTTATATCCGCGGATAATCCGATTCGCCATTATGCGCTGCAGGTTCCGTAGAATTGCGCTATTGTGAGGCGAAAGGTCCCTGTACCAGACAGGGGCACCATATAGGGCCATCGAACGGATGACATTTAGGTATAGCAGGCGGCATTCGGCGCCAGCACCGCCTAGGTTTGGCAATAATCTCGCGAGGGCTGAAGCGCTTTTCATCACCTGTGGAGCCAGTTGGTTGAAATGGTCTTGAAATTTCCAGCGGCTGTCTAGAATTAGACCAAGATATTTTATCCTTGGAACTACATTTACACGCACTCCATTAACATTTATGTGAGCATCTAATGACATTGCTCCACGCGGACCGTAGAAACAAATTGCCTCTGTCTTGTGTAGCGCTACCGCGAGCCCGAGTTTTGCAATTCTTTCCACTACCAGAGTTGCGTTCACAGACGCTAGCGCGGTTGCCTCCCGGATAGTTTTCCCTCGTGCCGTTACGAGCGTGTCGTCGGCGTAACAAGTTAGGCTCGCTCCAAGTAGAAGGGCGCCCCGGAGGACCCAGTCATAACCTAGGTTCCATAATACTGGACCAAGGACTGACCCTTGCGGTACTCCACACGTGATCTGCCTGATGATGATGCGGCCCACAAGTCTAACCTAACGTAACAAAAAAGAGATAAAAGAGCAAGATGGCGAAAATTCAGCGACCGCGGCAGAAGCAAGTATTTAATACATATTTAACTTTTTTGTAATAACACCGTTTAATACCCGAGGAATAACTAGACTACGGATTACAATCGTATTAACGTTTTATTTTATAAATATTATACAATAACCATAAGTTTCTAGTTTACTAGAAAATTAAACATCACAATCAAACTTATGTTCAAGTTTGTTTATAAATATATCGAGTTTATAAACTGTCTGGAATCGCGAAAGTGTATGAAATGAGACTTATGAAATTTAAAACAATAAATATACGTGGTCGCCTTTAGTATTTAATTACGCCATTATCTGGTTTTTATCAATAATACTAGATGTTCTTTAACAAGCTACAAGGCACTTCTACGTATTATTTGTAAATCAAGAAACATCAGCAAATGTTAATTACCTATAAACATTGTGAGAGCATGACAAAAATTTCCCCATATTATAAAACAAAGTCCTTTGCCACGTCTGTCTGTCATGACTGTTCGCGATAAATTCAAAAACGACTAAAAAGATTTTCTTATTATCAGGGCAGGATAACGTCAGCCGGTCCCGCTAATTATTTATAATCCACTTGAGAAGTACAATATAAACTACATTACACTAAATGCTATCAATAAAATAAATAAAAGGTGAAATCGCAAACAATATCTAGACTTGACATATTTTTATACTCAAGAGAGATCAAACGTGCATTGTTGTTTGAACTCTGTATCTATGGAACTTAATGGTCCTTAAATCCTTTTAGAGGTGGCAGAGTCTCGCTGAAGCGATTACTGGTTTCAGCATGAATGGGTCGGCTCGCTCGGGGTAGTATCACCCTCTCGCAGAAAACTGTTGTGAAGTTACAGTGGTTGCATTGTTGCGTTTCGTTCGGTCAGTGAGAGCGCCGGAGGCGCATCTCCTCCCATCCCCTCTCCTCGGCCCTCCTCCAAACACAGGTTGGCAACGCATTAGCGACTCCTCAGGTGTTGTTAATGTCTATGGATGGCGGTGATCACTCAACATCAGGTGACCCGCCTGTTCGTTTGCCTCCTATGATATAAAAAAAACTACACCCCTACCAAAAATAAATTAGAAATTACTATATTACTCATGTATACCCCAGTAGAAATGGGAACGACGTATATGCTAGCAAAATCTCTATCAATGCTTGAAGATCTTGGCGTCTTAAAATCGTCCAAAGTTCCTTATAAAATCCATTGTCAAATTTGGAATATTGGCAGTGAAGATGAGCTTTAATACGTATCGTTAGGTACCTACCTCCTAAACCTACGGTTGAATCGCAAGACCCAAATACAGTCAGGGTTCCTCGCCCTGCAACACGTTGGACCAGTTATCTGCACGTTAAAACCATGGGATGTTAAAAATTAAGTCTAATGTAAAATATAATACTATTAAATGGCAGGCTAAGATCTTGCCAAAAATTGTTGTAACTGCGGTTAAAAATAAAAGTAAGTTTACGGTATCTAAAAACTATATAAATCCATGATTACATGCGTTATGTATACTTTTTTCGACACGTTGTCTTTGAATACTTGAACATATTAATTCATGAAATATGTTTATTAGCATTTGACCGAAAGATTAAAACAGCGACATATGTCGAAGGCATGAATAAAAATATGCTAAGAGACGAGCAACGGTTTTCGAGATCGGTGATAATAAAAATGTATGTATATTCTAGCACAGGAAATATCGTCACTTAAGAATATAAGGAGTTTTTAGTGGGTTCTTAGTCTTCTCATGTGATGGTTTTAATTTTTATTGATAATCTTAACTCTATACATACAGGCTGAATGTTTACACAGTAGCAATATTTATGGAGGATACTCTGCACTCGATTCTAAATCAATTAAAAAAGTAGGTGCTGAATATTTGACCAATCTAGAAATATGCAAAAATTATACACAATCCTCTATATGTCTATGTTAAAGCACAGTGTCCAATGACCGTCGGGTGACTTCACTTGAAAGGGAACGTGGGAACGTCAGGAACAAAACAAAAGGGTTAATTGTCCGTTTTATTATCGAAAGTTATTAACTCCGGGTAACTCCAATTGTAGCTTTCGACACCGGTCATTGCACCTAGGTTTATTACGCTGGTGTTTATACTTTTGAAAGTCTTAGAACAAACTTTAACTTATATTTCTTGGTCGTTTATTAGTATTTGTTTGATATTATTATTTTATATGTTAAATGTGACCATGAAGTGTCATATCCTAGAATACTGCGAGCGTTTAACCTTTCACCCGGTATAATACCGGTGCTAACTTATGCAATATAAATTGTTTATAATGCATAGATGAAATGGGGTGGAAAATAATAACATAGCATCAAGCATGATCTGAAATGTCGCAAAATAATCTCGAAAGTTCTAACAACGGACAAACTTCTTGTTGGAACATTGAAGACTTAACAGAATACGTATTTATTATCTACTTGATAATTGTTTTTTTTTTATTCAAGCTGACTACGTTATTGACCTGCTTTACAGCTTTACTTAACTACAACTCTAATTGATAATAGTAGTAATAATGTTTAAATAAAAAGGATTCGTTTCCAAAATAAGAAGAAAAATAGTATGTAATTGAAGTCAAACTTCTAATGCGACTTCCAACAAGGTTGCGTTAAACGTTTAACGCTACCATGGAGGGGGTATAAAAACATTGTTGCGTTAAACGTTCAACGCTCCTGGGGAGGGGGAATAGAAAGAGACAGAGCAAGAAAAATAATCAAACATTTCGTATCCTACTTTAGTTATCCCATTGTAAATGTTATAGATTTGGATATTTCTCCACTCGAAAATGATAATTAAAAGATGCGATCAATTGTGAATTGTAAGCAATGTTAATAAAGTTTGTCTTAAAGATATAATATGATTTCACTTAAAATCAATTTCTTCCCCTTCCTATTTTCCTTTTCTCGTTACGAAGTTTCACTTATTCCGCGCGGAGGGACTCCACGCGCTATTTTTTTTTTTGTTTCATTTAGTGTTTTAGTTAGATGATATATAATATTTGAAATTATTTATTCTACGTTACATAATGCGACGTCGCACTGCCATATGTTAAAATATATAAACCTGTGTAGAATATAATGAAATTAAACCCATAATTCATTCAAATTGTCAAGTAGTTTAATTTAAATGTTATAATAATCTACGTAAATAAAAATCAATTATCGAATGTATGCGTCACTTGAGAACGGTTGAACCTATTTGGTTAATACTTTTTTCGTAATGTCCAGGACAAGGATTGTATAGATCACTCAATTTATCGGTGGTTGTAAAGTGGTTATTGATATCATCTAACTTTATTGTGTTAGGTAGATCTAGATGTTATATTAGATATCTAGATTAGAGAATTAGAGATATCTAGATGATAATTTAATTATCATAATCCCATTGTAAATGTTATAGATTAGGATATTTCTCCACTCGAAAATGATAATTAAAAGAAGCGATCAATTGTGAATTGTAAGCAATGTTAATAAAGTTTGTCTTAAAGAAACAATATGATTTCACTAAAAATCAACTTCTACCCCTTCCTATTTTCATTTCCACATTACGAAATTTCACTTATTCCGCGCGGATGGACTCCACGGGCAATTTTTTTTTAATTTAATTTAGTGTTTTAGTTAGATGATATGTAATATTTGATATTATTTATTCAACGTTACATAATGCGCTGTCGCACTGCAATATGTTAAAATATATAAACCTGTGTAGAATATAATGAAATTAAACCCATAATTCATTCAAATTGTCACTATTTTTTTTTTTGTTTCATTTAGTGTTTTAGTTAGATGATATATAATATTTGAAATTATTTATTCTACGTTACATAATGCGACGTCGCACTGCCATATGTTAAAATATATAAACCTGTGTAGAATATAATGGAATTAAAACCATAATTCATTCTAATTGTCAAGTAGTTTAATTTAAATGTTATAATAATCTATGTAAATATAAATCAATTATCGAATGTATGCTTCACTTGAGAACGGTTGAGCCTATTTGGTTGATACTTTTTTCGTAATAATCAGGACAAGGATTGTACGGAAGATGTTTGAAAAATCGTTCGGAAATGTTCAAACCGTAGGTTCAATCTTTATATAAAGGACCGAGTTCCCTTTTTTAAACCGGCTTCGAAAAAGGAGGCGGTTACTACGTTCGATTGTATGTATTTTTTTTAATGTATGTTAATCGATATCGCCATCAGTTATGAACCGATTTTAATTAATTCTTTTTTTATTTGAATTGGTTATATTCAGAGGTGGTCCCATGTAAATTTTTACGGATAATACTCAGCGGGACCGAGGCAGAAAACGATAGGTAAATTTCAAAAATATTGACAGATTGAGGTTCAGTCGGCATTGTATTTCATTATATGGTCTCGGACGGTCCGGTTCCAGAGGGGCTTCCTTCCATGAACGACCCGATTGTGGAATGAGTTTCCTATAAAAATCAATTATCGAATGTATGCGTCACTTGAGAACGGTTGAACCTATTTGGTTAATACTTTTTTCGTAATGTCCAGGACAAGGATTGTATGGAAGATGTTTGAAAAATCGTTCGGAAATGTGCAAAATGTAGATTAGAGAATCTCCATATAAAGGACAGAGTTCCCTTTTTACGGATAACACTCTGTGGGACCGAGGCAGAAGACGATAAGGAAATTTTCAAAAATATCGACGGATGTAGGTTCAGTCGTCATTTTATTTCTTTACATGGTCTCGGACTGTCCGGTTCCAGAGTAGCTTATTTTCGCGAACGATCCGATTGTGGAATGAGCTTCCCGCTGAAGTTGTTCCTGGGGACTATAATATGGATTGCTTCAAGAGGAAAATAAATACGTTATTTAAGGTTCGCAACGCGCATATGACACTTCTGATGTTACAAGCGTCTATAGGCTGCGGTGACCACTTTACATCAGGCGACCCGCATGTTTGTTTGCTACTGTCGTAGTACAGTCCAACCTTAATATAACGAAACTCAATTTAACGACTTCCTCGATGTAACAAATTTTTCGTAATCCCCTTTAATTGTCCATAATAGTCGGTGTAAATAATACCTTTTACATTACGATTTTTTTTACGAAGAACATCTTTATAATAAATTTTCAACTATAAAAAAATGTAAATACCTCTATTTAACGAGTTTTGTCAACTCAAAACCTTTACATAACATTTTATTTTGGTTTTAATTATTAATCTAAGGGAAAAAATATGTTACCTACCTAATTGTTTTTAAATAGAAAATACATAGAGTAATTTGATAAAAATGTGTTATCATTTATAAGCAGAAGTTGTTCTATTGAACTATGTATTTTTTTACCTCTTTATAATAAATTTTAGACCAACCTTACCTCAATATAACAAACTTCGGTTTAACGAATTACTCGATATAACAATATTTACGAGTTACCGTCGGATTTGTTATATCGAGGTTGCACTGTATATGAAAAAACATGATCGAACTGTAAAGGAAAGACTTGATCTCATTTTCTTCGTTAGTACTTACATCCGTGCAAACTGCGAAGTGGGGGCTGGCATCTAGTTATAAAGGTGTTGCAGTAGGTGGGTAGGTTTATTAAAGTCAAATAGAAATCATACAACAGTATACAAAAAAGAAGGGTTTATTTTAAATATGCACTGAAAAACTTATACAACAGTATCTTTAGATCTTCCATACAGAGTTAGCTGACTTTGGCAAAAATAGTATAAAAATAACATTTTAAAGATAGACTTACGAAACCAAAATTATTCATATTATACTAATCAACGAACGAACCTAAATAAAATACACATAGTTTAATTTTTTCAAAGTGAGGTTATAATATAATAATAGGATATTTATACTAGGGCTGATACAACCCTGCAGTCTTCAAGAAATAATACCTTTTACATTACGATTTTTTTTACGAAGAACATCTTTATAATAAATTTTCAACTATAAAAAAATGTAAATACCTCTATTTAACGAGTTTTGTCAACTCAAAACCTTTACATAACATTTTATTTTGGTTTTAATTATTAATCTAAGGGAAAAAATATGTTACCTACCTAATTGTTTTTAAATAGAAAATACATAGAGTAATTTGATAAAAATGTGTTATCATTTATAAGCAGAAGTTGTTCTATTGAACTATGTATTTTTTTACCTCTTTATAATAAATTTTAGACCAACCTTACCTCAATATAACAAACTTCGGTTTAACGAATTACTCGATATAACAATATTTACGAGTTACCGTCGGATTTGTTATATCGAGGTTGCACTGTATATGAAAAAACATGATCGAACTGTAAAGGAAAGACTTGATCTCATTTTCTTCGTTAGTACTTACATCCGGGCAAACTGCGAAGTGGGGGCTGGCATCTAGTTATAAAGGTGTTGCAGTAGGTGGGTAGGTTTATTAAAGTCAAATAGAAATCATACAACAGTATACAAAAAAGAAGGGTTTATTTTAAATATGCACTGAAAAACTTATACAACAGTATCTTTAGATCTTCCATACAGAGTTAGCTGACTTTGGCAAAAATAGTATAAAAATAACATTTTAAAGATAGACTTACGAAACCAAAATTATTCATATTATACTAATCAACGCACGAACCTAAATAAAATACACATAGTTTAATTTTTTCAAAGTGAGGCTATAATATAATAATAGGACATTTATACTAGGGCTGATACAACCCTGCAGTGTTCAAGCTGGTGTTTACTGGACCTTGTACAGCCTGGTGCAAGTCACATCCTTCGCTGTCATTACCTGAAACGAACAAGAGTTACACATGTATTAAATTAACATAAAAATTGTTAAAATAGTAGCATTTTTTTTTACATCACGAAATCGATATGGAATTGAATTAAAGGCATCGTTGCGCTTGCGTGGTGCATTGTAGTGAGTTCTCTCCACTCTTTTATTGACTCACTGCGTGTGATGCGTATAATTGACAATTGAAGAAGTAGGTATAAATTTAGAAAATTATCCGATACGAAAAAATCTTAGATATATATAAGAGTTATCGAGGTATGTATGCTTGGTACACATATATGTTCCAACAACTTATATATGTATGAATAGTTAGGTTAGCTCGGGTATGTCGCGGATTGCATGTATTAGGCAACAGCCCAAGCCGAGGTGTGCCGTGCACCCTAGAGCTAGTTGTCAAATAAAATCGGCTGAGTGCCTTAAGCGCTCGCCTTAGTAGTCCGGTGAAGCTGTTAAGACCTTGGTAGGTCAATAGCGTAGTCAATTCGAAAAAAAAGAGTAGGTATACTAAATGTGCAGATGTTATATATGTATGTACCTTTATCAGCTGTTTAGTTGCCAAAATACAAGTTTTATTTAGTTTGGAATTACTGACCGGGTGTTATTGTCCTTTTTTAACACGGGTTAAATCTTGCATAAGATTGCCAGTATGTATTAAATTTACTATAAACCGGCTAACCGTTCGAACACGATTTATAGATAATCATTCAAAAAAACAGAAATCTGCAAACTATTTTTTTACTAAGTACTACAGAAATAGTAATTTAAAGATGAACGGCGTTATTACAAAAAAAAAAAAACGTATTGAATACTTGCTTTTAAAAAGTTTAAGTACTTACGTATTAAATGCATCACGCTCGCCGAACGTTCGAAATCTTACTCTTTTATTTATATGTTAGGTTAGACTTTCGAAAATAGATAACACGAGCTTGCCGCGCAGCAGCGGTCGGCAAGCGCGGTGCATTTAATATGTCAGTACCCAAACTTTTTTAAAGCAAGTATTCAATACGTATTTAACTTTTATGTAATAACACGGTATATAAGTTTATATTTGATAATAATATCACCTATCCTTTAGTGACGCTAAACATACGAGTGCGTTGGCTCGCTTAGATTCGCGATGTTGCGTAACAAAGCAACAGCCCACGCTGAGGTGTGTCGTGCACTATTGAGCTGGTTGCTAAATAAAATCGGCTGAAAGCCTTCGCCTTAGTAGTCCTGTGAAGCTGTAAAGGCTTGATAGTTCGAAGAAAAAAGTGGGTTGGCTTTTATAAACATACATGGAATAACGTCTATAGATGCTTTCGAGATATTTTTTTGGGCGTGGCAAGTACAGGCGAGTATTAAAAAATAATTAAAACCTTACTGTAGTGTATTGTATTCATCCAAACTGCCATATTATCGCAGTGATTGAAATCTATGAGACGTTATGTCTGTTACCTGTAACCTTAAACATATAGATCAAAACTATACACTTACAGCCTTCATCTCCTCGGGTCCAAACTCCCTAATGTAAGTGACTTCCAGACCGTCATCAGCCTTCTGTACCTGCTTCAGAATATTAGCTTCCAGAGTGCACACCGACTTCACCTGTAAAACAAAACAATGAATTATATATTTACAATAAAAGTTTATATTTGATAATAATATCACCTATCCTTTAGTGACGCTAAACATACGAGTGCGTTGGCTCGCTTAGATTCGCGATGTTGCGTAACAAAGCAACAGCCCAAACTGAGGTGTGCCGTGCACCATTGAGCTGGTTGCTAAATAAAATCGGCTGAAACGAGACAGACAGTGCCTTAAGCGTTCGCCTTAATAGTCCTGTGAAGCTGTAAGGGCTTGATAGTTTGAAGAAAAAAGTGGGTTGGCTTTTATAAACATACATGGAATAGATGCTTTCGAGATATTTTTTGGGTGTGGCAAGTACAGGCGAGTATTAAAAAATAATTAAAACCTTACTGTAGTGTATTGTATTCATCCAAACTGCCATATTATCGCAGTGATTGAAATCTATGAGACGTTATGTCTGTTACCTGTAACCTTAAACATATAGATCAAAACTATACACTTACAGCCTTCATCTCCTCGGGTCCAAACTCCCTAATGTAAGTGACTTCCAGACCATCATCAGCCTTCTGTACCTGCTTCAGAATATTAGCTTCCAGAGTGCACACTGACTTCACCTGTAAAACAAAACAATGAATTATATATTTACAATAACCACTTTCAAGAAACTTTTGTAGGTGGTAGAGCCACACTAAAGCTATTACTGGTTTCAGCATGAATATTTGCTCGCCCGGGATAGTACCACCCTCTCACAGAAAGCCAACGTGAACTAATAGTGCTTGCATTGTTGCGTCGAAACGAACTGAACGAATTCGTTCAGTGGGATCGCCGAAGGCCCTCAGCTCCCCCTTCTCACCCCACTTCCCTTCTCACGACATACACGGGCTGGCAACGCACTTGCGACTCCGCTGGTGTTGCTAGTGTCTATGGACAACGGTGATCACTTGACATCGGGTGACCCGCGGGTTCGTTTGCCTCCTTTGATATAAAATAAAAAAACGAATCCTTACTAGTATTATAATATGGGTATATCAACTAACTATGAATTTTTGCATACAGTTGGTCAGAGGTGTCGAAAAGGACATTTTTTTTAAAATAGTTTATAGACACTTAACCACAATCTAATCTGACGTTTAAATGACGTTGTGGTCTAAGATAGTAAAAACGTTAAATCTAGATGGGGAAGTGTCTCATGTGCAGTTGCCGGAACACACCAATAGATGCTTGGCGACAGATTTTCAATTTGAGGGTGGTAGCTAGCGGGCTGCGGATTTAGAGAAAGCCCTACCTACCACCGTGCTATGGTTTCACATTTATGCACAGTATAATCCAAAAACAATGGCGACCAACGAGTGACACGCTATCCATCGCCGGTCGCCGCTGTCATGCCGGCCTGCGAAAAGCTTGATATGCACCCGAAACGCGACCCGCAGAAGCAAATCACTATGACGAGCTAAACGGGCGGGGTGTGTTCCTTAACCGAAAGGACCGACCCAGTTGCAAGGTTTCTAACCTACGTCCATCGACGCTGTGTCCTATCAGGAATCAACTAAGACATCACTGCTTCATAACAGTACGTATGGTACTTTCATTGAGAAATATGAAATGTTCCAGAGCGATATGTTAAATAACGTAATATGCTAAGTAAGTAATGGTAAGTAACTAATATGTTAAGTATAACGCGAGCGAAGCCGTAGTCAAAAGCTAGTAGAATCCAATGTCTGTAAATTATTATATATACTGATATTATAAATCTGGAGGGATTGTTTGTATGGTTGAACGTGCTAATTTCAGGAAATACTGGCCCGATTCCAAAGATCCCTTCAGTGTTAGATAACTCATTTATCGAGGAAGTCATCACGCTAAAAGCAACAGGAGCTAGGAGCCGAGCATTAATGACTAATGCCTCAAAGTGGGGATTATTTTTTCCTTTTGAGAGCTTCCCCTGTGTGTCAGAGTTAGCCCAAAGTAACTATTCCACGCGAACAAGGTCACGAGCAGAAGCAAATATGAAGTATATATAAATAGACACCTTGGCTCCATCAGCGCGCTCCTCTTCGAACTCTTCACCGGGCTTGAACTTCATCTCCGTGGTTTTGAAGGTGGATGAAGTGACTAGGTTGTATTCGTCGCCTTCCCGACGCAGCTCCACGGTTGGGTTTACAGCATTAGCTGCCTTGCGGGTGATCAGCCCAACGCCTTGTAACACAGAAATACCTACGTTAATATACAGTTATACAAGAAAATTAGAGGATAACGTTAGTTAAAAAAAATGGTATCAAATATATTTATATTTGAATAATAAACGTCTAGTTGTTGAAATTCGAGCATACCAATAAGGAGGGAGGGCTTTGAAATTCTTATCCGCAACATTTTTGTGAGCCCAAAAATGGTGGGGATAAACACTGTGTCGGGCAGAGTGTTAAAACACCGGTTTTCGTTCGATTACCGTAGTTAAGCAACGTCAGGCTCGGTCAGTATTTGGAAGTGTACCGCCTGGACACCCCGCGACGTTGGTTTTTTGTTGTTTTTATTTAAAAAAATATAATTAAATAATACAAAAGTTTTACTTCTATCGTATATCTTACGATATAACCTATTTTCTTCTGTGCATGTTATAATAATATCTTCTGTTATTTGTGTGTGTGTTATCTTCTGATAATAATATCGACATATTATTATCTATATTTTTTCTTGAATTTTTTCTAATTGTTAGTAACTGTATCAATTATTGTACATATATTCGATTGTAGACGTAAGGAGCATAAAGTATGACAAATAGAGACAATAAATAAAAGCTTTGGATTCGTTGACGGTATGAAAAAAAAACTATTTTAATTTTTTAAATTAATACATAATAATTACTAGACAAAAAAAAGAAAATCATATGATAAACAGAAGACAAGAACTGTTTTATTCGCCTATTTGTATATAGATACTACATATTATAACTTCACTTTTGTAATGTATTTGTATTACGTAGTCTTTTTAATATTTATATCATTATTACAAACGACCTCGGGATCCCGTTAAAGTTAAACTAAACTATGAAAATTAATAATATAAATGTAGTCTAACGTCACGTAGTGGCAAGTTATAATGAAACGTGTAGGAGTACCAACCGTCATGTTCGGTCAAATGGTATTACAATAGTATTTATGGATTGTGAATCCATCCAACATCCATTGTTAGATATTATAACCTGCAACTGTAATACATACTTGAAACAATAGGTATTTTTGAATACTGAAAGTACATCTCTATTTTTTAATGATATTGTACTGATATCTATATTATAAACCACAGTAATTGCAATGAAAGTAAATTATAACGCAACGAAATTATTGAAAATTTACAAAAATTAAAACAACTATTTAGTATACGTCGTTACGATCCGTTCGCACCATTAACCACATCTCTCTTTAGAAAGTGCATTATTGTATCGCGTATACCTAATTTCTTCATAAACTCGTCAAAGTTTTCAGTTGAAACCATCTTATATTTCTTGCCTTCCCACAAATTCATATTTGCCGCACGACTCGCCGCAAATGAAATACCGCGTAGAAAATAAACTAGTCGCCGGGTCGCAATATAACTGAAATGTCATTCGACGACGCGAGGTATCTATTTATTTGTGTAACATAAAGAGGTCGTTTCATAGCCATTTTCTTTATGCACTAAGCATAAGTAGGCTTAGGTATATAGACCCAAACAGCCAAAATAGCTTTTAATGAGGTTGCATTATCTATACTTAATATTATGAAGAGGTAACGTTTGTGAGTTTGTGACGTTGTAGGGGGTAATATCTGGATCTACTAAACCGATTTTAAACATTATTTTACCAATAGAAAGCCACGTTATTTGTTAGTGTAATAGGCTATTTATTAACCCGAAACATTGAGACTTTATGTTGTACTCGGATTTGCAAAGTCGGAGATAAAACCGTTCGAACGTAAACGTTTCTTACGAACGCTGCCTTAGCGATGAGAGATATATAATTGAGTTTTATAAAAAAAGTTGTAGAGCTTGATAATGCCTACAAAAAAATCAGTGTCTTACTTCAAGGTTTTTTTTTATTATCAGGGCGGGACGACGACCGCCGTGCCCGCTAGTGTTAAATATAGTTATTATAATAAATTAACCGTTGTTTGTTTAATAATTAATTTTCATAGCAAGCATTGGCATTGCAATCTCCCTATGTATTCAACTGCGGCTCTTACGTCCGTCGGAGTCCACAGAGACTGAAATCTACTGTTCCTTACCGCTACCATAAATGGTTCTAGTGTATGAATAAATTAATTATATCACACACGTTGTTGGCTGCTTACTATTATTATTACACGAATATAAATTACTTGCTATTGGCCACGGCCTCACCCTTGTTGTTGTATATTTATTTAATATTAGTGAAGAAGTGTAAGTAAATTCTTATAGTTGAAGGCACTACCCACTGATGTTCTTTTTTGTTGTTGAAAGACATAATAACCTCACATCAGATCACTTCACATATGTGCACACATTACACACATGGTGAAAGGGGTTTATATTTCTCCCTTATCGAACTGAATCGAGTAGTTTAGTTCGTTTTCACATCCGATATACAAGTAAGCGTTTATGAATCATGAAATTTCAATTGTAGACTCCAGTTTAGAATAGTTTAGCGAGGTCAGATTCACGGTATCGAAAACAGTCCGAGTTGAGGTGTGCCGTGCACCCTTGAACTAGTTGTCTGAATAAGATCGGCTGAGTGCCTTAAGCGCTCGCCTTAGTAGTCCGGCTAAACTGTAAAGGTCTTACGCCTTACCAGGCTAACAGTGTAGTCTGCTCGAAGAAATAAATAAAAAAAATGATCGCACAAATTCAGCTTTTAAATCAGACACATGGTTTTTTTTATATAGATTTTAAACATTGGTTATGATATGGGGTTATAATCATAAATTTTCAGTAACTCATATTCCATGTATCCGATACTGAGCAAATTTCTCATCTCTAGGGAATGTACGGATTTCATTGCCGCAAAAGATTTATAGTACTATGGAGTAACACGATAATATTACTGTCCTCATGGGTTAACTGCGGGTAACATTAATTTTCGTGTTAAAATCCTCTGCGATGCAAATTATTAAAGAAAATCATGTAATACACATTCATTTTTATATTCACATCTATCTAATAGTATTGGCGTGAAGTGCGCACAACGACGGACCCATATCATTATATTTTATATAGAATTAAATTTTCAATGAAAATTCCTTATACATAATATGATTATCAAAGCGCAATCAATTAGTTCGCATGAGTCAGTCCACTACCGCCTGTTGCTTCCCACCCTCGAAGCTTTCGTACCACACCGGTAATATTGTTATCAGCACGCTCTGATAAATCGATACATAATACAGCTCTCCCATTGGTCGGTAGATGGGCGCGGCACGACACCATTGGCTACCCGGGACCGTATGACGTCAAGGACATCGACCTTTTAAATTGGCGCAATTTTTCAATTTAGAACGCGCTTTTGACGTACGTAAAAATTTGTCAATAAAATGATCGTTAGACATTATAAGAACGATCAATGAATTTTATTGGTTATTCTATCTATTGAATATTTATCTAATGCACATATAGGTTTTTTTGTACATAATATCCATAACTTAATAATGGACTAGTAGTACCTGTGAGTTGGCATACGTGGCAAAAGTTTTGTTGTTATATGGGGACTATACTTTTAGATAACTTAATTGTCTCTTGTATTTTTGGAGTTGTAATTTTTTAAGTAATTCACCTCTCAACACTCTTACATATTATTGTTACCTTTGTAATATATTATTATTACTGCGTGGTCTCAACGGGCAAGCGAAATTATTTACCGTATACTCTCTTTAATATTTTGAAAAAATCCACTATCTATTGGTAAAAGTCTCACCAAAATCTATGACTCAGCCGTTGTAAAACGCTTCAATTCTAATTTATAATGTAAAAAACAAGTCCATCCAAAAGTTTCCTGAAAGAGTTTGCTATCAGAAATATGGCTGTCCATACCTACGCCCATACGTCAGAAACATGACGTATATACGTGTATGTATGACGGTGTACAATAAAGATAAAGAACAAGAAACAATTTTATATAGGTTATCTAGAACTACTATCAGATACATCAACAAAAAAAAAATCAATAGCAATTATTTTTAATTATAGAGGTTTGTTTTAAAAATAGCTACCAAGTGTATAAGATCGGTAGTTGTTTTTCAAGCCAACCGGCTGGAAAGACGACATGCAATACGAAGGTATAAAGAGAGTCTATTCAATTTAACAAATCACTCTCTTGGTAATGCTTTTAAGTTAGTTAGTTAGTTGATTAGTTTCTATTAGTTCTATAGAAAGGTTAATTACGTAATCTATTATTTCTTTCTTGCGAATAAATTAAGTTGTGTCTTAATTTGCGATTAGATAAAACCGTTCGAACGTAAACGTTTCTTACGAACGCTGCCTTAGCGATGAGAGATATATAATTGAGTTTTATAAAAAAAGTTGTAGAGCTTGATAATGCCTACAAAAAAATCAGTGTCTTACTTCAAGGTTTTTTTTTATTATCAGGGCGGGACGACGACCGCCGTGCCCGCTAGTGTTAAATATAGTTATTATAATAAATTAACCGTTGTTTGTTTAATAATTAATTTTCATAGCAAGCATTGGCATTGCAATCTTCCTATGTATTCAACTGCGGCTCTTACGTCCGTCGGAGTCCACAGAGACTGAAATCTACTGTTCCTTACCGCTACCATAAATGGTTCTAGTGTATGAATAAATTAATTATATCACACACGTTGTTGGCTGCTTACTATTATTATTACACGAATATAAATTACTTGCTATTGGCCACGGCCTCACCCTTGTTGTTGTATATTTATTTAATATTAGTGAAGAAGTGTAAGTAAATTCTTATAGTTGAAGGCACTACCCACTCATGTTCTTTTTTGTTGTTGAAAGACATAATGACCTCACATACGTGCACACATTACACACATGGTGAAAGGGGTTTATATTTCTCCCTTATCGAACTGAATCGAGTAGTTTAGTTCGTTTTCACATCCGATATACAAGTAAGCGTTTATGAATCATGAAATTTCAATTGTAGACTCCAGTTTAGAATAGTTTAGCGAGGTCAGATTCACGGTATCGAAAACAGTCCGAGTTGAGGTGTGCCGTGCACCCTTGAACTAGTTGTCTGAATAAGATCGGCTGAGTGCCTTAAGCGCTCGCCTTAGTAGTCCGGCTAAACTGTAAAGGTCTTACGCCTTACCAGGCTAACAGTGTAGTCTGCTCGAAGAAATAAATAAAAAAAATGATCGCACAAATTCAGCTTTTAAATCAGACACATGGTTTTTTTTATATAGATTTTAAACATTGGTTATGATATGGGGTTATAATCATAAATTTTCAGTAACTCATATTCCATGTATCCGATACTGAGCAAATTTCTCATCTCTAGGGAATGTACGGATTTCGTTGCCGCAAAAGATTTATAGTACTATGGAGTAACACGATAATATTACTGTCCTCATGGGTTAACTGCGGGTAACATTAATTTTCGTGTTAAAATCCTCTGCGATGCAAATTATTAAAGAAAATCATGTAATACACATCCATTTTTATATTCTTAGTAAATGTATTGATAATTGATATGATTACTAATGTTCTATTTCATGATTTTGATTTATTTGTTGTATACTAGCTGATACACACGATTTCGTCTGTGTCGTTTCTTATTTTCACAGTATACTTTATGTACAGAAAAAAAACATAAGCAATACACCGCATGCCTCACTTCTTCATAGCCGAAAAATATCTACTTCGTTGCAATATTATAAGTAAAATGGCGTAACGTACCTAACGTTACCTACATGATATTTGAAGAAAACAAATACGTGTGCTTACAAAAATGTAGTTTCTTAAAACTTTAATATCTCTATTTTAAATGATGCTATTTGCTATTGCCTTATTTTTTTATATAAGAACGTGGAATGTTTAAAAAGTATAATAAAAAAAAAGACATCTATCTAATAGTATTGGCGTGAAGTGCGCACAACGACGGACCCATATCATTATATTTTATATAGAATTAAATTTTCAATGAAAATTCCTTATACATAATATGATTATCAAAGCGCAATCAATTAGTTCGCATGAGTCAGTCCACTACCGCCTGTTGCTTCCCACCCTCGAAGCTTTCGTACCACGCCGGTAATATTGTTATCAGCACGCTCTGATAAATCGATACATAATACAGCTCTCCCATTGGTCGGTAGATGGGCGCGGCGCGACACCATTGGCTACCCGGGACCGTATGACGTCAAGGACATCGACCTTTTAAATTGGCGCAATTTTTCAATTTAGAACGCGCTTTTGACGTACGTAAAAATTTGTCAATAAAATGATCGTTAGACATTATAAGAACGATCAATGAATTTTATTGGTTATTCTATCTATTGAATATTTATCTAATGCACATATAGGTTTTTTTGTACATAATATCCATAACTTAATAATGGACTAGTAGTACCTGTGAGTTGGCATACGTGGCAAAAGTTTTGTTGTTATATGGGGACTATACTTTTAGATAACTTAATTGTCTCTTGTATTTTTGGAGTTGTAATTTTTTAAGTAATTCACCTCTCAACACTCTTACATATTATTGTTACCTTTGTAATATATTATTATTACTGCGTGGTCTCAACGGGCAAGCGAAATTATTTACCGTATACTCTCTTTAATATATTGAAAAAATCCACTATCTATTGGTAAAAGTCTCACCAAAATCTATGACTCAGCCGTTGTAAAACGCTTCAATTCTAATTTATAATGTAAAAAACAAGTCCATCCAAAAGTTTCCTGAAAGAGTTTGCTATCAGAAATATGGCTGTCCATACCTACGCCCATACGTCAGAAACATGACGTATATACGTGTATGTATGACGGTGTACAATAAAGATAAAGAACAAGAAACAATTTTATATAGGCTATCTAGTACTACCATCATATACATCAACAAAGAAAAATACAAAAGCAATTATTTTTAATTATAGAGGTTTGTTTTAAAAATAGCTACCAAGTTTATAAGATCGGTAGTTGTTTTTCAAGCCAACCGGCTGGAAAGACGGCATGCAAGACGAAGATATAAAGAGAGTCTATTCAATTTAACAAATCACTCTCTTGGTAA
>MU158879.1:87043-100763 GCA_015888305.1 Antheraea pernyi | reverse complement strand
CAAGACAGGTTGGCAACGCACTTGTGACTCCCATGGTGTTGCAAGTGTCTATGGACGGTGGTGATCACTTAACGTCAGGTGACCTGTTCGTTTGCCTTCGATATAAAAAATAAAATAAAAATGTTTCACAGGATTCTAATTAGCTAGTATATCAAAAATACCTATTTTCATTTTAAAATCTTAATAATATAAAATAACAATACATTAATGAACATTGTATTCTTATATTCTTCATTTATATGCTATTAATAGAGGTTCAATGTCCAGTCTCAAACATTGTCATAGGTTGTCTCTGTGCCAAGACAAAAGGTATTATTACTTCATAACAAGTGCATAATAAACGTTATTTATAACGGTACTTCACGACAGATTTATTATTTCCGTATAAAATTATATAATATACATGTACTTTAATTACATTTACAACAGAAGACGACAAAAGAAATTGAATTAAAAATCTTTCAGACCACTTTTGTTTGAATTAATTTTTATCTATACTAATATTATAAAGAGGTAGAGTTTGTGAGTTTGTGACGTTGTACGGGGTAATCTCAGGAACTACTGGTCCGATTTGAAAAATTCTTTCAGTGTTATATAGCTCATTTATCAGGGCAGGTTATAGGCTATATATCATATAAGACCCATAGGAGCGGAGCAGCAATGAAGAATGTTGCAAAATCGGGGTATTTTTTTACTTTTCAGAGTTTCCGCTGTGTTTTAGCGCAAAATAACCATTCCACGCTTACGTATTACCGCCCAGCGAAGTGGGCACGGGTCGGCTAGTTATTTATATATTACATACTGCTGGTAAAATTGCGATTTAAATAACCCTATACAGCTATATTTATGAAGTAAGTACGTATATTCTATATATGTATATCATGAAAATACAGTTCTTTTGAGGCTCAATCACGGCGATGAGCTAATGCTAACATACAATGGTAATAACATGTCTATTGCTCCTAAATTTAATAAATATTAATGTATCTATCTTCTATTTATCTATGTTTTATATGTACGATGAAAATATCGATCATTTGAGGCGCATTCACGTCAAAACTACTGAACGTATCGGCATAGGAGTATGATGATTTGACGTAGATTTTTTTGTCGATCGTTCTAGACTTTGGATGCCATCCATCTTTAGCCATTTTTTTATTATGTATGTACAGTTAGAGTACCTATTCGCAATCGTACGTAAGGTAACAGTGCAAGCCGACTGCTTGCTTGCTACTCGACTGAGTACCTTCTGCTATCGTTACCAAGTGCGATAAAACTGTTAAGACCCTTTAGGCCAACACCTAAATTAAATCCCCAAAGTTATTATGATAAGGGAACGTATTGAGATTTCGTGTAACGCGTCACGTTTTCAAAAGTATGAAAAAGATAAGCAAGGAAGAAGTAAAACTTTAAAAAAATGATAAAATATTCATATAAACAATAGTGTATTCAATATCATTCTCTCGTACATTAAATCCTATAGATTTATGTTTGTTTTTTAACCGACTTCAAAAAAAGGAGGAGGTTATCAATTCGTCTGTATTTTTTTTTTTGTTACCTCATAACTTTGGACTGGGTGAACCGATTTTGATTATTCTTTTTTTATTTGAAAGCTGGTACTTCCAGTGTGGTCCCATTTTAATTTGGTACAGTTCCGACCACGGCATCCAGTGCAAAACCGTATAAGTTTCAAATTTGCATTGTATTGAAATATTGCGTTAAGGCTTAGGGAACTATTATTATGAGAACATTTCCATTTCTTTATTTAAAAAATAAATAAAGAGTACTTACTTCCCTTAAATAAATGGAAAAATCTTTTTAATTAATGTTGCGAATTTTACTACCAACGTCAAAAATTACCACAGAATGTAGGAGTGAATGGGCCAACTTATGATGCGATGTACACTGTAACAGCTAAGTTAGCATATTTTGGCAGAAACAAAACAGTTAAGTACATATGCCTTCTCCGAATCACAACTGATTTTCTTTTTTAACGGTTTTTTATTATTATCAAAATAATTTTGAAACTATTTAGTTTTCTCCATATCTTCAAGGAGTTCGAACCTTCACTTATAACTCTTCATTCGTCATACTTTTACGATATAAAAAAAACTAATGCATATAATAATATCTACATATTAACAAAAAAAGGGTAAACTTTGTACCTCTTTTTATGGTTGAATTTCGACCACTAGACGATCAGTGCTAAAAGTAAATTAGGTTGAGAAATTAAAGTTATCAAAAAATTATATTTGCATTTAAATCAAATCAAAAATACTTTATTCAGTTTTGGCCCTAATAAGGCGCTTATGAACGTCAAAACTACCACCGGTTCGGAAAACAACCCAGACATCGAAAAGAACCGGCAAGAAACTCGATCGGGTACATCTTTTTAACATATATATATTTGGAATACATTATACGTTACAAAACCGTTTTTAGTGGATGCACAGGGAGGAGTCAATTCCAATAATGGCTATTCAAATTCAAATATTGAACACAGAGTTACGAAAGTCGTGGCCGAAACCAGTACCTACTTAAAACGTTTAAGGTAACAGACGTTTAACGATCTGATCACACATTATAAAGGTTTACACAGGTGTTTATACATACGTAAATTTAATTATAAAATGATAATTTATTATCATGCGTGTGTTTTATGTAAGTAAATACATTTATTAATAGTAGTCAGTAAAAACGTTGTTATTATAATATATTTCAACACTTGTTAGTTTTTCACCATATGCTGGCACCGACATAGGCATCTCGGTTTCATATAAACATTTAACAAACTATGTCACATGCCCCGAATCTTTTAATATGAATACATAGGTGGTAGGTTTTGTAGGTTATACGCTGAAGTGTGACATGGTTTCAGCATGACTGGGTCGGCTCGACCGGGGTAGTACCACCCTCTCACAGAGAACCGACGTGAAGTAACAGTGCTTGCATTGTTGCGTTTCGTTCGGTCAATGAGAGCGCCGGAGGTCCCACCTCCTCTCCCTTTCCCTTACTCCCCCTCTCTCGCAAGACAGGTTGGCAACGCACTTGTGACTCCCATGGTGTTGCAAGTGTCTATGGACGGTGGTGATCACTTAACGTCAGGTGACCTGTTCGTTTGCCTTCGATATAAAAAATAAAATAAAAATGTTTCACAGGATTGTAATTACCTAGTATATAAAAAATACCTATTTTCATTTTAAAATCTTAATAATATAAAATAACAATACATTAATGAACATTGTATTCTTATATTCTTCATTTATATGCTATTAATAGAGGTTCAATGTCCAGTCTCAAACATTGTCATAGGTTGTCTCTGTGCCAAGACAAAAGGTATTATTACTTCATAACAAGTGCATAATAAACGTTATTTATAACGGTACTTCACGACAGATTTATTATTTCCGTATAAAATTATATAATATACATGTACTTTAATTACATTTACAACAGAAGACGACAAAACAAATTGAATTAAAAATCTTTCAGACCACTTTTGTTTGAATGAATTTTTATTATTTATATATTACATACAGCTGGTAAAATTGCGATTTAAATAACCTTATACAGCTATATTTATGAAGTAATTACGTATATTCTATATTCGTTATATTCTATATATGTATATCATGAAAATACAGTTCCTTTGAGGCTCAATCACAGCGATGGGCTAATGCTAACATACAATGATAATGACATATCTATTGCTCCTAAATTTAATAGATATTAATGTATCTATCTTCTATTTATCTATGTTTTATATATACGATGAGAGTATCGATCATCTGAGGCGCAAACACGTCAAAACTACTGAACGTATCGGCATAGGAGTATGATGATTTGACGTAGATTTTTTTGTCGATCGTTCTAGACTTTGGATGCCATCCATCTTTAGCCATTTTTTTATTATGTATGTACAGTTAGAGTACCTATTCGCAATCGTACGTAAGGTAACAGTGCAAGCCGACTGCTTGCTTGCTACTCGACTGAGTACCTTCTGCTATCGTTACCAAGTGCGATAAAACTGTTAAGACCCTTTAGGCCAACACCTAAATTAAATCCCCAAAGTTATTATGATAAGGGAACGTATTGAGATTTCGTGTAACGCGTCACGTTTTCAAAAGTATGAAAAAGATAAGCAAGGAAGAAGTAAAACCTTAAAAAAATGATAAAATATTCATATAAACAATAGTGTATTTATTCTATATCATTCTCTCGTACATTAAATCCTATAACTTTATGTTTGTTTTTTTAATTTCGCTTTTGAGTTTCATCTCTGTTTTCATTTTATCGAGTTTCAAATAACAACGAGGCTAAAAAAGTATTCACTTTAAAAAACTTAAACAAATATGATAGTCAAACATTAAAGAATCAGTAATGGAAAGTTCCTGCATCGTTATTGTAACAGATTGCGTTCTTGTTCGTGTAGGCAGCCGCCGACGACATCCGTCGCGCTATCCTCAGAGGAAACGGCTAGCCCCAATAATTCAGCCCATTGCGTCCAATTTATATTGATTGACACTCAAAATTCTTCAATTGTAAAACCGGCAGTCAATTTGTTTTATGCTTTTCGATATTTCATTTCGAATAAAACGTAAATAGTTCCACAGAGATCGAATAGATTTTTGTTTGAAAATAAAATTGAATAAACTTTATAATAATTGTAGTTAGTATGTTTAAATACACACAACAAGCTTTATACAAATATAAATAGGTAGAATACATTATAGGTGTTATTTGTATATCACAATCTCTAACGATTCATAATTTTTTTAGGTCCTACACGTGCATTTTCTTCTTTTTTCATTATGTCTCGTCGTTAAGTCACCAAACGAGACCAAAAAGACGATATTATGGAAATATGCAGCTTAGAAATAATAATGTAACTGTTGTCCAATACTTTGTCTGGGTCTTAATCCGTTAAATAGTGTATACATAGATTTGTGTGATTTGGTTATGCATTCTGTGCATGCATGCATTATCCAATAGTGACGTTGTTTTTAGTAATATATCTTGGATAAGAAAGCCAAGTGGTTAATATAATGGACTAGCAGGCCCGGCAGACGTTGTGCCGCCCTGATTATGAAAAAATCCTTGACAAATTATATACTAAAACGTTCCTCATGAATCACCCTATCCACTGATGAAAATGAAAATCCGTTCGGTAGTTTTTGAGTTTATGGCGGACAGACAGACAGACGCGGTAGGGGACTTTGTCTTATACTATAACTCCACGGAAAGATCTAACAAAGGTGAGGTTAGTGAAATTTTCAGAAAAGTATAATTGTGTCATAAGAAAAGAATAACTACTCCAAGACTACTAAAAAATAAATCACCACAGCCTTTAAGTAAGCCTACTACATAACCATAGGTCTCTTTCTGGAGAGAAGGTATGAACTTGATCATAACGCCAGCCAACGACGTATTGGCGACTTTAAAGTCCGAGAAACTGACAGTTCTATATTTTTCCTCAGACGGTGGTGCAATAAGAACATTACTCAGGTTCAGCTTTCCTCATGATCTTTATCTTCACCGACATCCGATAGTGTAACCAATGTAAATTAGTAAATGTATGCATATTTCAAAATAAATCATTGTTACATGTTGGTACTCGATTATCACTATTTAAGAGTGGTATTAGTATTCTTCAATACGGAAAATTGATTATCTAAAGACCAAAGAGAAGGAATACAACTTAAATTATAATAGAACAATGAATAACAAACGGAACATACCACCATCACTTTAGTAAACGATCTCAACAAACCGTATATATTATCGACGTCAATTGAAGCTGATTGCTGTCCAGTTTACGACAATTGACCGGCAGATATACTCGCGAATGGAAGCTTGATCGCTAAACTGCGCCGACGTATTCACATGCTATCTTCCTAATTAATTGAAAGGATATTTTGAACGCTGCGGTTGGTCTTTGATAAGCCATTTGTTATACAATCCGGATGACTTAGATCGCAAATTGTCAGCGTATTATGTTACAATTGTAAAATAGACCTAACATATAGACGTGTAGCTACACGATTGCAGAGGAATGAGTAAGAGCTCGGTCCCACTTGTCGGATATCAGATGTTAAGCAAAAACCTCTGCCTTTATTTATTCAATTACTAGTGGGCGCCCAGTGGTCGACGTTCGACCATAGTTCATTGATTTTTTTAAGTTTGAATTTTATTAGGGTTAATATTATTGTTGAATGTAGAATGAAAAAGGGTAATTGGAACGTAAGAGTAAAATAATACATACAGTCGAGCATAGCAACCTCCTTCGCAACCTTTTTTGAAGTCTTTTATTGACAGATGTCGAAATGTCTTTTTTATTTACATGTGTGTATATGTTGTGTAAAATTCAAGCAGTAGTGTGAGTAATGCATATTTTAATTAAATTAATGTACTTCTAATGCATTTTATATAAAATAAATAGCTTTCGGCACTTCTCTTCCATATAAACTTTAACTATGCCAAATTTCACGTTCATCCGTTCGCCCAATTCCGTAAAAGGGATACAAAGTTTAGGCTTCACTTATTAATATATTGATAACAACTACAATTATATTACTCTAGCATTTAATTTTTTTTCCTTTACAGCACGACCAAGTAATGAAGCGAATTGGCTACTGAACAATTGAACGTCAATTTTTAATTCTGTCAATATTTTGGAAGATCACTCTACTGTTTTCTGTCCCATTCTTTTCTTTATATGGATATTTTAAACGCAAGAGGTTTCACTTTCTCGAACAACTTTTGAAAACTTTTTCTTTTATACAAATATTGTTCTAACCATTATAAACACCACATAGAAATATTATGTTAAAGTGTCTTCTGACTGTGGACATTACTTTATTCTAAAGCCACGACAATTGTCGCATTATTTTGATAGAAAACTATTATTTAAGGAAAAAGCAACTTATAATCGCAAATAACTGTTATTGGAAAATCGACGTATGCAATATTTCGTTTCCCTTATTTTTTTCCTTTAATCAATAAATAACCCTATGAATACGAAATATTTTAAACAATTTTTATTTACTGGTGTTGTTAAAATGTCTTGTCATTAAGTGAACTATGTTCTTTTTTGTGTCATAGCACACAAACGAACAGGTGGGTCACCTGATGTTAAGTGATCACCACCGTCCATAGACACTAACAATACCAGGGGAGTCGAAAGTGCGAAACCAGCCTGTGTTTGAGGGAAAGGGAGGAAGGGGGGGGAGAGGAGAAGGAAAGGGAGGGCCTCCGGCGCTCTCACTGACCGAACGAAACGCAACAATGCAAGCACTGTTACTTCACGTCGGTTTTTTATGAGAGGGTGGTACTACCCCGGGCGAGCCGACCCATTCATGCTGAAACCAGTAATATCTTCAGCGTGGCTCTACCACCTACCTGTTATTTTGAGTAATAAATTTGTTTAAACTCAACTAAAGTAAACTATGCTCTTTAAAATCTATGTTCATTTATGCAAAATTCTAAGTAACAGTAATAATTCTCATTGCCACTAGACCACGAAGATATGACTTGCCCCGTATAAAATTACTGGAAATCGGTCCTCGGTAATGCATAAGTCAAAACCAAATGACAATCACTATTGTAACGTAACACCCAACCACAAGGTGAATATAATCCAGCATATAATACTGTCGAAGATAAACGTATGGGATTAATTTTCGCTACGAAACATTATATGGATAAATTTCAAGCCTCGACCACATTAAATGATGTATGTATATTCTATTGAGTTTTGAGTGTTATAATGAGATGGCTAACCGACTTCAAATATATTGTTCGGCAGCGCTAATATTAATATTTTTTATTTAATTTGGTTAATTTATTATAATAATTCAGTTATTTTTCGCTTTTTAGTGCCAAATTAGTTTTTCACATCGAAGGCGGTTAATTTTTTTTTTTTTTTATTCTAATAATCTACGTACAATATACAAGCTGGCGAAGATATAACAGTTTAGTTATGTTTGAGTTCGTGAGGAACACATGAGGGTATACCTGTGTGATTCACTAAGCGTGCATGTATGAATAGTTTAGATAGCTTAGTCAGATTAAAAAGTCACGATATTGCAATCAACAGTCCGAAGCCTTGAGCTTGCTACTGTACCACTGAGTGTCTTAAGCGTTCATCCAAAAAATCCAAATCCAAAAAACAGTGTATAGTCAGTTGGCAAAAACATAGTTTAGTTTCCCCTTCTATTTGTTAACTTATTGTGATTGTTTTATTACTATTTATTATCGAGCTTTAGTGGCATCTATACTAATATTATAAAGAGGTAAAGTTTGTGAATCTGGTAGTCCAGTGAAGCTGTGAAGACCCTGCCAGGTCAATAGCGCAGTCATTTCGCGGAAAAAAAAATTGTGAATTTATGACGTGAGTTTGTGGCGTTGTAGGGGGTAATCTCAAGAACCACTGGTCCTATTTGAAAAATTCTTTCAGTGTTATATAGCTCATTTATCGAGGAAGGTTATATCATCACGCTAAGACCAATAGGAGCGGAGCACCAATCAGGAACGTTTCGTTTTTTTTCTCATGAGAGGTTCCACTGCGTGTAAGCGTTAGCCTAAACGTAACAATGCCACGCGGACGAAGTCGCAGGCAGAGGCTAGCCAGTAAAAAAATTGGAAGCCTTTACGTCGTACTTTATGGATCTTACGTGTACTCATGTACAATATTTGTACACTCTTTGGAATAAAGACCTGACTAATAAAACTTTAAAAACATATTAATTATAGTCGAATTTCAACCACAAGTATATAAGAATAAATGTTACCTACTTCATATAAATAACCTTAATACCGATTAACTGATAAACATAAAAATTGTCAAACCAAATTTTATTATGGATAAAGTTTTTATGCTATTCAAAGTATACTCACCATCAGGTGGCGATGGCTACATTTTATTGTGATTATTTGTATACTATAACATGAATCCTATTTAAAAACTTAATACAGATGAAGTCACGGTAAGTTTTTAGTTGTGTATTTTGAAATAATATTTATAGTCGCTATGGTGAAACAGTTTTCATTAATTATATCGATGCTCACTGAATTTCTACGAAGTATTGTACGAAGTCCAAGTAACACGAGTGTGTACTAATTAACAATTCAATCTAGATGCATACATTAAAATTATAAAAATAGGTAGCACTTGTCTACCACGTATATATCAAAATGAAATTAGGGTGTAATTTATTTGGGCAAAAGTATTATTATGGTAAAGAAGTATTAATGAAAGAAAAATTCTGATAATTGGAAATGTTCTTTTACATTTATTAGCTTTATTTTATTGAAGTTTAGTAATCACTATCTTTAGATAACGCTGTGTAAATACTAGATAGTAAACCAGTTCGAATTTATACCTATTGTTACACTAATCACGTATAAGGTAGGTCAGTCAGGATTGCCAATAAACACTAAGTAGAGACTGTCGCTATTCATTTGGCCAGAGCTTCGCCTTATAATAACTTCCACATAGGAGTGCGTTCAGATCAGCGACATCTTGCCCTTTATATGCCGAACTCCTACCAATGTAGTCTCACGACGGGGTGAATAATGAACAGCCGATAACTTCCACCAATAGCGTTCGAGGTCATTAGTAACACCCCGATAAAGTCAATAGCGAGGTATCGCAGGTCAATAGTGGTTCCCCGGGTGGCGTTGTAGTCTCGCCTCTTGGGTGTGTCATAGCGGTACCGGACGTAGACATTAACACTATACATATAATAAAAATGTAAATCTAACGACGTAGTCCCGTGAAGCTGTTAAGACATTGCTTGGTAAATAGCGTAGTTAGTTCGAAAAAAAAAACTAACAAGAAAAAAAATTGTTGCATGGTGTCTAGGAATAAGTAATAAAATACATATCAATCATTTTTAGAAATGTCTGTCTGTATGAACAAGCATCACTGCTAAAGTACTGGGTTCACGATAAAACCACACGAAGAAATTTATAAAGCATATCTTCGAGAATAACTTGGTCTTTGTAATAATAATAATGTAATAATCAGTCTACTCTATCAAACGTTATTGTAATTTTAATGACGACGCGTAATTACGAGAGAAAAGTAGATAAGTAAATGGACTTAATACATTCAGATGACTTTATTGGGCCTTCGGCGCTCTCACTGACCGAACGAAACGCAACAATACAAGCACTTACTTCACGTTAGTTTTCTACAAGAGGGTAGTAACCCGGGCGAGCCGACCCATTCATGCTGAAACCAGTAATAGCTTCAGCGTGGCTCTACCACCTTACGATAAAAAAGCAGTACTATGTTCGGCGTTATTTTGGGGACTGTTACAGTGTCTTGATTTGTCAATATTGAATTTTACAGATTAAATATAATATACTAGCTGTGTCTACAGCTCCGCTCGCGTTATCTAGAGAATCATTTTTAAGGTGTTTTTCAAGAGTAAATTTCTTTATACGTATTGAGCAGTGACCAAGAGGGAACCCTCACGCTCTGATCGGCTCACGTTTATAGTCTGACTAGGAGTGCATCGTTCCAATAATTACGTTGTTATTATAACGTAATATAGTAATAAAATAATATTATGTTTGCTTTGTAAATAATCAGTGAAGTATTTCAAGTGCAAATTAAAATATTATTTATTTCATTATACCTTCATAATTCTGTACAAATTTTAATCTCGATGTTATAAGTTTTTACTTCTATCGTATAATCATAAGAAAACACACTTTTTAACACAATTATTTAAATATGGTGTAGTTCATCTTCCTAACCTTATTTCACCTAAGGCAGGTCGGCACAAGAGGCGTTTCTCTTTCATTCTCTTCTGTTATTTGTCATCTCACTATTCACACCTTTTATACAAATCATTTTCCACACATCCATCCATAGGTTTCCTGTCTTCCTCTACTCCAATATCCTTCTACCTTCATGCTTAAAACTTTTTTGGTAACATAGTTTTTATCTTTCAGTATGTGCTCGTAGTAGGTCTAGGATAATCTAAGACCAGGTAGATAGACTAACCTAACTATGATTAAAGATGTTCTCGTGCATTTCTTAGAGTTCATGTTTCTGAAGTCGGTTTTAATACTTTGTTAAAATCTTCTTGTAGTTGTTAAGGATGAAAATTTTATCCAGGTCAAATTTACACGCAACACAACTACAATTATATTTATTACTTTTATAAATTATTTCGTGTGTGAAATGTCATGTTATCAGTGAATTTTATTTATGCAATTCACATATGGATTATGGTGCTGATAACCGATTAATAAAGGTAACTTTTTATCTTTCTTTACAGTACATAAGTGCCTATAATTTAGATAAATTTAAAATTTCATAATATATTAAAACATAATCTAAATTAAATAATACATCGAAATATAAATTAATGAAGATAAACACTAAAGACATGTAGAAACGCTATAAATATAAATTATAATTATCATAGGTCTATACATTTTTAATTAGATTAACCAAATTAACGGCTTCTCGAAAATCTTTGACGTAGACTTCTTTTACACGGGGTCTTGACAAACTCAAGAAAGTTGTTAACCAAATTAACGGCTTCTCGAAAATCTTTGACGTAGACTTCTTTTACACGGGATCTTGACAAACTCAAGAAAATTGTCACCAGTAAAACTCAAGAAAGTTGTCATCAGTAATTTTTTTTTAATAATTATATCAACTCATTTCATGCATTATCTTTATATATAAATGTCTTCTGTACGTGTGTATGTCACTGAACTCCTCCTAAACGGCTGGATCGATTTTGATGAAATTTTGTGTGGGATCCACATCCGAGAATGGTTTAGATTCACAATTGGACCCGGTAGGTGGCGCTGCGGTTGAATTTTAGTTTGTTTTTACTATCAAGGTAGGACAACGTCCGCCGGGACCGCTAGTAATTATATAATATTATATCTCTGTAGACTTTTAAATGGCCTTATTTATGTTATTAGTTTTATATATGTTCTTTTGTTGCCTGCAAGAATTTAAAAAATTAAATGAAATCAACTCTCACATATGGATATTCCTGGCTTTCTTGGCACAAGAGGCGTTTCTCTTTCATTCTCTTCTGTTATTTGTCATCTCACTATTCACACCTTTTATACAAATCATTTTCCACACATCCATCCATAGGTTTCCTGTCTTCCTCTACTCCAATATCCTTCTACCTTCATGCTTAAAACTTTTTTGGTAACATAGTTTTTATCTTTCAGTATGTGCTCGTAGTAGGTCTAGGATAATCTAAGACCAGGTAGATAGACTAACCTAACTATGATTAAAGATGTTCTCGTGCATTTCTTAGAGTTCATGTTTCTGAAGTCGGTTTTAATACTTTGTTAAAATCTTCTTGTAGTTGTTAAGGATGAAAATTTTATCCAGGTCAAATTACTCGCAACGCAACTACGGTTATATTACACACAATTATATTTATTATTTTTATAAATGATTTCGTGTGTGAAATGTCATGTTATCAGTGAATTTTATTTATGCAATTCACATATGGATTATGGTGCTGATAACCGATTAATAAAGGTAACTTTTTATCTTTCTTTACAGTACATAAGTGCCTATAATTTAGATAAATTTAAAATTTCATAATATATTAAAACATAATCTAAATTAAATAATACATCGAAATATAAATTAATGAAGATAAACACTAAAGACATGTAGAAACGCTATAAATATAAATTATAATTATCATAGGTCTATACATTTTTAATTAGATTAACCAAATTAACGGCTTCTCGAAAATCTTTGACGTAGACTTCTTTTACACGGGATCTTGACAAACTCAAGAAAATTGTCACCAGTAATTTTTTTAAATAATTATATCAACTTATTTCATGCATTATCTTTATATATCTGTACTGTCTTCTGTACGTCTGTGTCACTGAACTCCTCCTAAACGGCTGGATCGATTTTGATGAAATTTTGTGTGGGATCCACATCCGAGAATGGTTTAGATTCACAATTGGACCCGGTAGGTGTCGCTACGGTTGAATTTTAGTTTGTTTTTACTATCAAGGTAGGACAACGTCCGCCGGGACCGCTAGTAATTATATAATATTATATCTCTGTAGACTTTTAAATGGCCTTATTTATGTTATTAGTTTTATATATGTTCTTTTGTTGGCTGCAAGAATTTAAAAAATTAAATGAAGTCAACTCTCACATATGGATATTCCTGGCTTTCTTTAGTTCTTACTATGTAAGTATTAGTTTGTAATTTGATTCAGCTATATTCTAATAATATTATAAACGACAAAGTGAGGTTAAATGAACGTTTCTTTATTCCTTCTAGTAAAAACTACAGACGTATTTTGATGTAATTTATAGTAATAATAATGTAGCTTATGTATCAGGATGAGAAATAGTTACTCGAGGATATGCTTTATGATTTCCATGGTGAGGTTTTATCGTGAACTTTAGCAGTGTTAGGTGTTCATACAAACAGACAGACATTTCTAAAAATTATTGTAATTGTACAGACACGTTACATTTACATTCTTATTATATGTATAGATTACTTGGTTGGGGTGTAAGGGGTGTCGAATAACATCATAAGACTTGAGACACCCAAGCCAAACCTCACCCGCACGTGGTGCACCCTGCTGAATAACGAACGAGGCAATGGCGAAAGCGGGGTGGGAGGGTTTTACAGCCTGACTGGGTCGCAACCATCATGTATATGGCGAAAAAGCCCGTCATAGTGCTTCG
>MU158879.1:69838-86926 GCA_015888305.1 Antheraea pernyi | reverse complement strand
ATGAACGTTTCTTTATTCCTTCTAGTAAAAACTACTGAACGGATTTTGATGTAATTTATAGTAATAATAATGTAGCTTATGTATGTTGATGAGAAATATTGTATGAATTTACCTAAATATAAAGTGTCAAATAATTTGGGGAAAAATCCTGCCATCTCAGATTTATCTAGCCTGTATGAAGATAATCTACAGTTGTCATAGTTTATAAATTCGCAAACGCTGACAATATCCCGGCGGTTTCTAGTTCTTTTACACACGATTACATTACCTTTTCTCGAACTGACTACCCTATTGGCCTAGCAAGGCCTTTACAACTTCACCGGACTACTAAGGCGAGCACTTAAGGCACACAGCCGTACGATTACATTAGTTAAATGCATAAGCATAATGTATACGGGTAGATATTTTTATCTAATACTATAAAAATATCTGTTTCCGATTTAAAAGAAATTTTGTATTTAGGTAGTGATTTACTTTCAAATGCTACCTAGATAGATGTCATGTGATTTTTTAATCAAAAACTGCTGCCCGACTTTCCGTCTTTCGATTCGTTTATTGTTACATGGCAAACTAGCTGATACCCGCGACTTCGCTTATGTAATTTATTACTGAGGAACAAGCTTAAGCAACATATCGCTGCCACATTTCTCCTCGGCACACGTGGCTGAACGAGTAATGCCTATTAAAACCTTAAACTATCTTAAATGATAGCGTAAAAATGTTGTTTAAAGGAGCACCAAATGTCTAAGAAGTAAAACATAATAAAATTTAATCGAAAACCGTCTAGTGAATTTGCGTGATCCGCGCACAACGGCAGATCTCGTATCATTTCATTTATATAGAGATGTGGAAATAAAATTCTGTTACGGTATTCATGACAAAAACAGTTGACGGTGTAAATTTTAGATGCAACCAAAACCGGAACGTTCCCCTACAGAATATGTACGGTGTAGTTCACGCTTCACTAGTTCTAAAAGAACTGAACTGAAACACATATTCGATAAAAAGTTCACATTATCTATCCGAGTTAACGTATAACGATTCTTTTATAACGTCGCGGCATCGTTTCTAAAAAATATAGTACCACTTGATGACGGAACGAGATTTATTGATTTTTTAGCATCGCAATTTATGAAGCGTTTTTATGACTTATAAACTCCGACGATAATGTCACACCCTTATGAATCATACAGAAATAATGTATTTAATTCTCCTTATTACTATATTATTTTATCTCTAGCTGTGCCCGCGGCTCCGTTCGCGTAGGACCTAATATACCTTAAACTATCTTAAATGATAGCGTAAAAATGTTGTTTAAAGGAGCACCAAATGTCTAAGAAGTAAAACATAATAAAATTTAATCGAAATCCGTCTAGTGATTTTACGTGGTGCGCGCACAACGGCAGACCTCGTATCGTTTTATTCATATAGAGAAATAAAATTTATATAATATAATAGAATATGTGGAAATAAAATTCTGTTACGGTATTCATGACAAAAACAGTTGAAGATGTAAATTTAAGATGCAACCAAAACCGGAACGTTCCCCTACAGAATATGTACGGTGTAGTTCACGCTTCACTAGTTCTAAAAGAACTGAACTGAAACACATATTCGATAAAAAGTTCACATTATCTATCCGAGTTAACGTATAACGATTCTTTTATAACGTCGCGGCATCGTTTCTAAAAAATATAGTACCACTTGATGACGCAACGAGATTTATTGAGTTTTTAGCATCGCAATTTATGAAGCGTTTTTATGACTTATAAACTCCGACGATAATGTCACACCCTTATGAATCATACAGAAATAATGTATTTAACTCTCCTTATTACTATATTATTTTATCACTAGCTGTGCCCGCGGCTCCGTTCGCGTAGGACCTAATATAAAAACAGTTACTAATAAAATTATCTGAATGTATTAATTAATTTAAAGTCCATTTACTTATTCTACTTATCTCTCGTACTTAAGTCGCGTCGTTAATAAAATTACAATAACTTTTGATAGAGTCAACCGATTTTAATGACACGAAGACTAAACGTTACTCGAGGATATGCTTTATGATTTCCATGGTGAGGTTTTATCGTGAACTTTAGCAGTGTTAGGTGTTCATACAAACAGACAGACATTTCTAAAAATTATTGTAATTGTACAGACACGTTACATTTACATTCTTATTATATGTATAGATTACTTGGTTGGGGTGTAAGGGGTGTCGAATAACATCATAAGACTTGAGACACCCAAGCCAAACCTCACCCGCACGTGGTGCACCCTGCTGAATAACGAACGAGGCAATGGCGAAAGCGGGGTGGGAGGGTTTTACAGCCTGACTGGGTCGCAACCATCATGTATATGGCGAAAAAGCCCGTCATAGTGCTTCGCTTCTGCGGGTCGCGTTTCGGGATCAGCCTGTGCATATCCAGCGATAGATAGGTTCTTTCTCGGTGGTGGCCATTGTTTTTGGATTGTATTGTGCTTACCATCAGGCGTAGTGCAGTCATTTTGCCGTGCTATTATAAAAAAAAAACCTATTCGACCTTTGCGAATAAGTCAAAGCTTTTCGTGAAGGAAACCGTCGTGATCAAACCATACTACGGTGGTACTTTTTAACACGCTTTTATTAGCTTCACCTGTATGTCTGTATGTTTGTAACCGACTCTTTGCACACCTGTCAAAAGTCGATGACAATGCAATAATCCGAAAAAAAAAGTTAAAAAAATCTAACTAAAAAATGAAAAATAAAAAATTGTTTAAAAAAACTAAAAAAACACGCTTTTATAAAAAATTTAATAAATTTGGATTAAGAATAGTGTAAATTAGAAACAAATGTATATTTTTGTAAAAAGTGACAAAAAAATTATAAAAATACTGATATCTGGAGGTGCTGATATTAACAGTCATCGTTCAAAGTAGGACAAAATCGAGCTCAAAGGGGTCGGTTACAAACATACATACTTACAGGTGAAGCTAATAAAAGCGTTTTCTAAGCCTGTCTGGGTAACTACAACCTTCATGCTAAAGAACTGTTGACTTGAAAGCCAGCCTCCCTCTAGATTTAGCGTGGTTAGCAACTTAGACCACATGCCCATTTAACATTAAATGAGATGTTCTGGATACAATCATGTAATATATCTTTGTTTTTAGATACCTTTAGTAAAGCTTAAACTAAAGTCCTATTATGGAAAATAGATTACCGATGTACATAGATTTAGTGTAAATGTTTCTATTTGTGCAATTTTTTTAATATACTGTTAATGAATACGTCCGGTACCGCTATGACACACCCGAGAGGCGAGACTACAACGCCACCCGGGGAAATTAGCGCACAGAATCTACGAATTCTTACCGAATCATTGTTAAGTGATGATAATTATTTTAGCAAATCGATAAGCTTACGATAGCAGTAATATTTTAAAATAGCTTAACTTCCATGATGTTTTAAAATATATTTTTTTTAGGAATGTTTTTTTTTATTTCGTTATTCTCACAATAGAATGTTCTTGTTGAAAATAAGAATTTCAAATTAGCATAAATGTTTATAACTAAACATGAAGTTAATCCCACTAGGAATATTCATTTATTCATTATATTTTTGTTTGTCTAATGAATTAAACAGTTACGAACTAAACGAATATTTCGCTAATGTTTTTTATATACTAGTTTCAACTGGCGTCTTGGCTAAATACAAAATTTTTACTTTTCCTAAAATCGATTTTTTATAATAAATTTCACCTAACTTCTCAGTTCTTTTTCATGGATAAAAGGTAGGTACCCTACGTTCTTTTCTGCACTCATTAGAATATCTATGCGAAATTCCATGATAATCGGTTCAGTAGCTAATGTAATAAACATTCAAACTTACATTCATCTTTGTTGTATTAGTTATTATATCTTACAAATCCCATCGGCATTATTTCAAGGAGTTTAATCTATTTACTAGTATGCATTTAACCCCCTTATTCACTTATTACCTTACACCTCTTATTATATACTTCATTGCATATTATAAAACAAAGTTCTTTGCCACGTCTGTCTGTCTGTTCGCGATAAACTCAAAAACTACTAAACGAATTTACATTCGGTTTCACCAGTAGATAGGCAAACGAACAGGTGAGTCATCATAAGTGATCACCGCCGTCCATAGACACTAGCAACACCGGGGGATTCGCAAGTGCGTTGCCAGCCTGGGGGTGGGAGTTGGGGAGGGGAGGTGGGCCTCCGGCGCTCTCACTCACTGAACGAGAAGCAACAATGCACTGTTACGTCGGTGTTTCTGTGGGTCGGGTGGTAGTACCCCGGGCGAGCTGACCCAATTATGCTGAAACCAGTAAAAGCTTCAGCGTGGCTCTACCAAAGTTATATGTATATAATTTGTCAAGATTTTTCTTATTAACAGTGCGGGATAACGTCCCCTGGGCCCGCTAGTTATAAAGTAAGGTATCCTGAAGAATTTGATTAAATATATCTGAGCTTTAATTGCCTGCATAATTGTATTGATATAATTTGCGATAATCGGAATATTACTAGAATTTGTACCAAATAAAAGGCATTATAATTTCCAGAGATAGGAAAGATTATACCTACATCGTTGAAGGAACTATAAAGCATAAACAAAGTCCAATTAATATAAGACTTATTACTCGAACCATGAAAAAGAAGACAACGATTTCTTTCATACAAAAGATAAGTGTAAGAAGAAACAAGTTATTCATCGTAGCTCGAACAAAACTCTCTGTACATTACCATGTAACTGCTATCTTTATTGATAATAAAATATACAGTCTTGTGTTTCAATTTATTTGAAATTATTTATCAAGTTGTTTAAAATTATTTATTACTTTTCGCATCCTGTGCAGTATTGATAATAATTTTGTTATTGAAATTTATACTTCTGCAGTCTTTCAGTATGGTATTATTTTACCGGTTTAAATATATATTATGGAATATATTCTTAAAAATGTTATACAGATTTTTAAATAGCATACATTTCAACAATATTTTTAGTTTTATTTATTAGATACTTCACCCTTATATAAAAAAATATTGTGTATCTTCATTTGCTATAAAATTAATTAAGTTTTAAGAAACTATAATTTTTATAAGCACGCGTTCTGGTGTGTTTTCTTGACGTGAAGAAGAGAAATAAGCGGTGTGGTGCTTATGGTTATTGCTCTGTACAAAAAAATTATTTTATATCCGACACAGACGAAGTCGCGGGTAATACTTAGTACATAATCAGAAATTAATAAATAAATATTAATAATTATTAGTAATATCAGAACAAAACGGACAGCAAAGTAACCTTTGGTATTTTAAAGGTTTAAAATCATTCGTTAATTAAAAGTACATACACGCGAAAATCAATAGACAAGAAAGCATCAGTGTTAAGCTTTTAACGTTCAATACATGAATAGCAAACACATCAAAAACAAATATATACCTATTGTAATGTGTATTCAGAAATATATGAATCACGAGGTTTATCGGAAAAGTTAAACAACACACCTTTACGAGCTTAGTTAATAATTGCTGGAAGAAAATCGTTTTTCAAACAAATACCAGTATGAAATAAATTAAAATAATTTCTATAACATCCATTTTAAAACCAAATGGATCAGTAGTGACACACCTTGAACGGTATATCGTTCTCAAAGTTATTTGTCAAAAAAAAACTCCAAAAAAGATAGGTTAAATAAATATGTGTACCTAAATATTAGTCGGAGCGTAATATAGTTTCGAAACTTCTATTTTTCTATTTTATTTTTGGCAACCATTCTTCTAGTAGACTATTACTGCCATTGTCAAGTGAGTATCGATATTACAAGTTTCTTGATATAATTTCAATGAACTAACAAGATGGCGGCCATCTTGTTAGAACTTTCCTGGGAGTTTTTGTGGCATCTCAGAATTCATGGTCCGTGGTATTATTTCCGATCCACTTCACTTATGCACAATAACCAAACTATATAACGTAAGGCACCACAACACAAGATTATAGATTAAATATAAAGACCACTACATGGCATTCTAAGATCCCGCCAAAAACTCCGTTTCGAAACTTTTAAAGATGCTTTATAATTGAAACCCAAATATTTTCAGAATTGTTTCCATATCCACATATAACTGATGATTTTGAATCATAGCATCATTTAAAAGTGTTTAAAATGTTACTACATAAATACAATGTAGGTACATAGCATTAACAGGTGCACCTACAATTCATTTATATCTTAACAAAATCTTATCTATGTTAAGCTCCGATGCACTCGTGTACCACAGATCATAAAATGATTAGATAACTTCGGTATATCATATTTTAATTATAAATTTTGTTACCTTCCTAGATAACTGTAATGTTCCGAGAATTATTTTTATCTTTGACAACTTGATGATGTTTATAATCGTATTTATTAGATAAATAATGATATGGTCCAAGGATGATAAACTCGTTAAAAGTAGAGGGAACTTTGGATTGGAAATGAAACTTTATGGAACCTGCATCTCTAAAATTAATTTAAAAAAAGATCAGTTTCAGAGCAGCACGAGGTGTCAAAAAGGACAATTACCTGTGTAAATATTTATTTACTGGACAACACAACAGGCAACAGATAAAGACAAAATACTAGACTGTACCCGGCTTTTGATTTGGTACGTCAAAGAGAAGAGAGAGTTAATCAACTAGGTTCGGCTTCGTATAACATTATCTTTGTCTGTCACAGTCTTGCGCTGTGCGATTGAAAGAACGCTTTACAAAATCGAAGCAAGTCGATCACAGCGTCTCATTCATCCACCCGACGTGATAAATGGATAGACCTAGGGATAAAGCATACACTGCTCGTAATATTAAGAAGTTTATTTTGTGTTCGGATGCCAAAAAATAGGGTTTCATGTAATAACAAATAGTATGTTTTTGAAGTCGTCCGTTTTAATACAGATTATGTAATTTATCTCTATTTTTTGGCTCATATTTTGTAATGTTGGTGGCATTTTACATAATATAGTTCGGTTATTGTGCGTGCGGCATGAATTCTTAGGTACCACAAAAATTCCCTGAAAAGTTCTAACAAGAGGGCCATTATCTTGTTAGAACATTGAAATTATCACAAGACACTTGTATTAATGGCAGTAATCATCAGGAAGATTGGTTGCAAAAAAAAAATCTCCCGATTATCAAATGTTTATAGAATATAATTAATGTTAAGATAAGACATATGTTAGCTTATATTTTATTCGCTTCTACGTTAGAGATACCCCAATTTTATAAGAATCTTAGGAAACAGATACAATAAGCGCTTCGATCAACAATAAGCGCATACAATTCGATAATGTGAAATCTTTGGCTCATGTATTCGTTTTGATGACGTCAAGACCTTTGGCCTTTCGACCGTTATAGGTTTCCTTCCCAATAACATTATTTTAATTTGCTATTTTTTTAACTTGTATGCAATTGGTATTACACTAAAAATCTCCCGATTATCAAATGTTTATAGAATATAATTAATGTTAAGATAAGACATATGTTAGCTTATATTTTATTCGCTTCTACGTCTGAGATACCCCAATTTTATAAGTATCTTAGGAAACAGATATAATAAGCGCTTCGATCAACAATAAACGCATACAATTCGATAATGTGAAATTTTTGGCTCATGTATTCGTTTTGATGACGTCAAGACCTTTGGCCTTTCGATCGTTATAGGTTTCCTTCCCGATAACATTATTTTAATTTGCTATTTTTTTAACTTGTATGCAATTGATATTATACTTCATACTAACTGCACAGTTCGGTTTCCCACGGGTATACTAACGAAAAAAAAAAAAATCTTTCCTTTACAGTACGACTATCTAATTAAATAAAATGGCAACTGAATGTCACATTTATCAATATTTTTGAAGATCTCCTTCCTTCCTCCATGAAAATGAAAAGGAAAATGTTCCTTCTTCCATGCAAGTTCTCCATCTGAGCACTACAATCATAACAAGAAAAAAAAGGCGCAGCTTTTCCTCGTGAGGCCCAACGAGCTAATTTAATGACAAAACTATGTAAGCACTACGGCCCAACACAGTTTTTAAAATCAATTAATTACGGGCCCAACGACCTAAAACATACCCCAATTTTATAAGTATCTTAGGAAACAGATATAATAAGCGCTTCGATCAACAATAAACGCATACAATTCGATAATGTGAAATTTTTGGCTCATGTATTCGTTTTGATGACGTCAAGACCTTTGGCCTTTCGATCGTTATAGGTTTCCTTCCCGATAACATTATTTTAATTTGCTATTTTTTTAACTTGTATGCAATTGATATTATACTTCATACTAACTGCACAGTTCGGTTTCCCACGGGTATACTAACGAAAAAAAAAAAAATCTTTCCTTTACAGTACGACTATCTAATTAAATAAAATGGCAACTGAATGTCACATTTATCAATATTTTTGAAGATCTCCTTCCTTCCTCCATGAAAATGAAAAGGAAAATGTTCCTTCTTCCATGCAAGTTCTCCATCTGAGCACTACAATCATAACAAGAAAAAAAATGCGCAGCTTTTCCTCGTGAGGCCCAACGAGCTAATTTAATGACAAAACTATGTAAGCACTACGGCCCAACACAGTTTTTAAAATCAATTAATTACGGGCCCAACGACCTAAAACTATGACATGATATTTGAACCTATTTTTTGGTTAAAATAAGGTCGCTAAATTAAATCTACCATTAAAAAATAATTAGCCTTGAATGCATCTCTAATTTTAAATTTAAATTTAACTATGGAATTGTTAACTTTAGGTATAACAAATACCACTTAAAATAGTTTAGTGAAAAGGATTTCTTTTAAAGACATTTTAATTAAATTTAAATTCTGAGCCGCTACTAGCCGCTGAGGTGTTACTTGCACCTATTTTTAGTACATTGGGTCGTAATTTATATTGACCTAAATTTAGGTTGAGCCTTACGAGGATATATACATTGTGCAATTGATTCTTATTTAAATAGAATAGATTCATTGTTTTGGGTTTTATGAGATTACGAATATTTATCGTTAATAGAAGAACCAACGGAAATACTAAATTTTAATACCTACTAGCTGCACCCGCAGCTCCGCAACCTATTTTTAGTACATTGGGTCGTAATTTATATTGACCTAAATTTAGGTTGAGCCTTACGAGGATATATACATTGTGCAATTGATTCTTATTTAAATAGAATAGATTCATTGTTTTGGGTTTTATGAGATTACGAATATTTATCGTTAATAGAAGAATCAACGGAAATACTAAATTTTAATACCTACTAGCGGTACCCGCAGCTCCGCACGGTTTTTTTTAAATCGTATTAAATAATTATAAAGTAGTGAGATTATGTACAATTATAGAAATGCTCTTTAAAAGCAATTGTAAGTTCGACACGCACGCTACTTACAGTAACATGTAACGTGTACATTAGATATATAAATACTAACAGGTGTCAAATGAGGTTTGTCATATTTGGAACCTTAACCCACAATATAGCTCCTCAGTGTTCACTTACACTGTATAATTAACTAATGAAACAATAACTTATATATTATTATAAAGATTTTCATTAACATTACATTTAATATACATTGCCATTATAATTAAGATTTTGTGACTATACAATAAATAAACGCTTGGCTGTTCCGCAAGAAATAGAATTATGAAACTCTTTAAGTAATACGTTTATAATCAAAGATTCTATTAGGAAGACCTCTATACCATTAAAGTTATTAATAATTATAAAGTCGAATTGTAAACAATAAGCTGATAATTATTTCTCTTATTAAAAATAAAGAATGAGTTGAAATCTTACTAAATTTAATGCAGACAAAGTCGCGGACAACAGCTAGTCTAAAATAGAATAACTTCAAATACTTTTTATAAGGTTCGCTATCTACCAGTTAAAGTACCGTGAAAATCGGTCTATCTGTTTTGGTAATAGCACAGCGGGCGAAGCCACGGTTATAAGCTAGTCTAAATGAAAATAAATTCAATTACTTTTTATAAGGTCCGCTATCTGCCAGTGAAAGTCTCGTGAAAATCGGTCTAAGCGCTTTGAAGAAAGTACTGTGGGCGAAGCCATGGTTAACAGCTAGTAAAACAAAAATTGCCTAAATGACATTTTGTAAAGTCAGCTATTTGTCAGTGAAAGTCTCGTAAAAACCGATCTAACCGTTTTGGAGATAGCACTGCGGGCGAAGCCATAGTTAACAGCGAGTATAAACTAAAAATTGCATGAATTACTTTTTATAAGGTCAGCTATCTGCCAGTGAAAGTTTCGTGATAATCTGTCGAACCGTTTCGGAGATAGCACTACGTGTGAAGCCACGGTTAACTGCTCGTATAAATTAAAATTACTTGAATTACTTTTTATAAGGTTAGATATCTGTCAATGAAAGTTTCGTGAAGATCGGGCTGACCGTTTTGAAGATAGTATTGCGGGTGAAGCCACGATTAACAGCTAGTCTAAATTAAAATAAACTAAAGTACTTTTTATAAGGTCAGCTATCTGCCGGTGAAAGTCCCATGAAAATCGGTCCAGCCGTTTCGGAGATTACCCGGAACAAACAGACAGATAGAAAGAAAGACAAAAATTTAAAAAATTGCATTTTTGTTATAAGTATCGTGTATACTTTCGTACCCAATCAGTAAAAATATATATTTTGATATTACATACAGATACTTCATTTTTATTATATGTACCTATAGATTAGATAGATATAAAAGATAATTTAGATTTCGTGTTTAAGCTTACTTTTATTATTCGAACAAAAACAGAAGTACAAATGCTTACACAGCGTCTAAACACGTAGAATGCAAACGAAGGAGGTATATATTGTTTTATATACAGCGTAGAGATTATGACTATTACAGCTAATCATCAGATGTTTGCGAGATCAGTAACTTGAACCGTGAAGTATGAATCAGAAATTCTGTGGTCGACATAAAAGGTGTACTATGAAATTCATACGTCGCAGCATCAGATTATATACTTAATACTCAGACTACATGTGATGCGGATTTGTAAATTTGAATAGAATAACTAAGTATGCTCGCGGCTTTCGTTTTAATGTACACACGTTCTTATCTGTACCCTTGATACCATATGTATGCAAAATTTCTTGATGCTTGCTTCATTAATAGTCATTATTCCATTAGTTTATTTTGATATACTAGCGGGTCCAGAGGTCGTTGTCTTGCCCTGATAATTAAAAAACGGCCTATAATCAGACTGTAGCGGCACCTACCAAGTCCAATAGTGAATCTAAACCATATTTAAATATACCTGAACACAATTTTTTTTATCGAAATCTGTTCAACCGTTTTGGAGGAGTTCAGTCACATACGCACGTACAGAAGAATTGTATATATATTATATAAAAATATAATAATGGTATAAAAATGGCTGTAAATTCATGAAATATTGGTCGGATAGCTTTTTTTTTATGAGTCAGTTCTTTTTTTCTTCCTACTTTTAGCGGTTTGCTCGAAAAATTAAGAGAAAATATTATTTTTTCAATAACTGTATTTTGACGACTACTACTGGTGAACCAGTACACAGCGTTACACAAAAAAACACTAAGACTATTTTAAAGAGCGTGAAATTCCCCACAAGTTCCATCAAACCGATTTGCAATATTATTGTAAAGGCTGGGTAAGCATTAGAAATTTGAAAAAAAAAAAGATTATTTTACTTGCATTTTGAATGGTAAAACTTTAAATTTAAATTGTAAGAACTTAAAATCAATATTAAGAGCTCAAACTTGCTGAGAATTTTTTTTTCTATATGTAGATTAATATTATACATGAGCAACGAAAAAAAAATGTTTGCGGAAATGAACCACCCTAATAATATATATACTATATATATATATATAGTAGAAAATAATAACTGCTTAGAGAACACCTGCGACAATGCGGGATATTGGTAGTTAAATACAAAAAAAAACTTGAACTGGTGTAGGTATATTTAAAAAAAATCTTGTCAGCAGACACTGACATATAGAACGTGATGAAAGTTAATTGCAAATCTCACGACACTACAAATAAGTCGTATAAAAGCGAAAGAATTCACAACCTGTTCCCCGGCGGATAGGATAAAAAAACTAAATTGTCCAAGAAGCAGTACTAAAAATAAAACACACGGACAATTCCATAACAATCTGCGTCTAAATCAGGCAAAAATAAAAGTCATCCAGTTCCGACAGACCAGGTACGGAATTTCAGGTTTATCGTCCCACCCAAGGTCATTTTACAGACGCCAAAAAAGAACCATTGTATAAACCTATGTATTTGTCTAAATAATTGGAATATAAATAGGTACAATTCATGGTTCGATTAACACAAACAGTAGGTACATGATATAGGTAGTAACATCATCTGTGATATTAAGTTTCTTTGGAATATTTTTTAAATTTAGGATAGAAGTGAAATCCTAGTACCAGTTATTCATTATTGTTATTGAACAAGCAATCATATAATATGTTAATATATATAAAAAAGAGTGTAAAAGTCACGTGTCTAATTTTTAAATTTTTCGAATAAAAAAAATGTAAGTGTTGGTATAAGTAATAAAATACGTTTCAATCATTTTTAGAAATATCTGTCTGTCTGTTTGTTTGAACATGCATCACTGTTAAAGTATTGCGTTCATGAATATGTGTCACCAAGTCACACGAGAATCATAAACTCGAGTAACATTTAATCTTAATATCATTAAAATCGGTTCACTCTATCAAAAGTTATTGTAATTTTAATGAGGACGCGACTTAAGTATGAGAGAAAAGTAGATAGTATATAGCTTAATAGATTCGGATGGTTTTATTAGTAAATTTTTTTTAACTTTTATTAGTAAAAATTTTTTTACATGACGTTCCACGCAGACGAAGTCCCATGCTCAGCTAGTTCGTAATAAAATAATAGTATAAGCGATATAGCTTTGAAATAAAATATATGACACGGTTAACCCGACTTACATTCTGATAACAAAAGATTTATGTTATCAATGTGAAAGTCTGTATATAATAAAATATTATTAAAATACTAATAAATGTAATAAGTTATATCGCACGACTTTAATTCCGAATACGGGTGGTCGGTATCGACAGAAATTATATGATAAAAAAATTTTGTGCGGTAGAAGTAATTCAATATACACGACAAAGGAACACGTCTCTCTTTGTAATGAATTACTATTCAATTTTACACATTTAATTTACATATTTAATTTAAAAAAGTAATGTGGTCTGTTTAGCTTTATTTGATAAGGATTTCTCTTATATTATTAAGTAAACGTTATTAAACTTTTTAGATCATATTTATATGTAAAAACCCTATATACCACATATACTTGTATAGGTATATTCTAAACTAGCTGTGCCCGCGGTTTCGTCCGAGTGAAACGGTATTTAAAAAAGTTATTCATAAAATCATCCGAACGTATTAAGGTCCATTTAAATATCTACTATTCTTTTGATAGAGATAATGTTAATGAATAAAGACTAAATGTTACTCGAGCGGGGTTTTATCGTGAACCCAGTAATTTAGCAGTGATGTCTGTTCAAACAAAAAGACAGACAGACAGACAGACATTTCTAAAATATATATTTTATAACTTATTCCTGGATACCTACAGCATTTTTTTTTCTCAAATAAAAGGTAGAGACAAGTTAGATTTACATAATTATTATATGTATAGATATATGATAAAACTAAGTGACACGTAAAATAAAATCATTGAACACCGAATATTTACTTAACTACACGCTATTTCTAATAAGTTATACTATAAAAATTTAACTATACTATATAGAAATATCTTAAAAATTGGGTAAGAGTAAAACAATGCATATATGAAATAATCAAGGTACAGAAACTTATGAACCGATACTGTAGGGTAGAAGCATTAAAGAATTAAAACTGTCAGAATAACTTATGATAATATACGAAAGAATTAAAACCTATAATACATAATTGAAGAAAAACAGAAATAATATAAAAAAACATGTATGTATTGTAACGGGTAGGGTTATTTTAACAAAAACAATAGAAGAAAGTCGTGCGTATCGGTTAAAATTATTTTTAGCAGGTATTCAAATAATGCCCACGCCCTTTAGTAGAATCGTCAAAATTACTGAGAAGGCAACTGTTATATCCATTTTACAAGCATGGATAATAAGGCAAATTGCTTATAAAATAACATCAGAGTTTTACAAAGTCATTGCGGTTTGGTCATTTCCGTGTTAACTTTAAAAACTGTAAAACAAACGAGACGTTTTTTCACGTGCGGTTGTTTTTAGATCATACACTTTGCCTACATCGTTACTTATGTTCATAAAATAATACAAATTCAACGAATTAATATTTAATTATCGTCACCATTAAACCATTAAAAAATCAAATGGAAAATGAAAAAAAAAATTACGCCTGCTACAGAAAATGTATAGCTTATTTTTCATAATATATTCAATTAATTATAGTTTCGTGTACCTATATGCCTAGTATTATACAAAAGTCCAGATGTAATTGGAATGACCAATAACATCGTGTGGGTAGGAACAATTATGTTTTTCGAGAAATATAATATAACCTTTGCTAGAACTTTTTAGAGGCTGCTTATTGAAATGATTGATAGATATTTTAAATAAAATTGGAATAAAAGATAAATATTGGAAAACAGAAAACGATATTTTCGTGTAGGCTGAACGCCGGCCGGCATAGGTCAATGATTTATTTCCTAAGAAAATAATTAAAAATGTAGGTAATTAACACTCACCGAGCACCTTCATGAACTCATCGAAGTTCTCGGAGGAGGTCATCTTGTATTTTTTACCAACGAAGTCCATGGTTAAAGGATGATTGAAATATTTGTGGCGAGTATAGGAAACGTGCGTCTACCGTACTGGCTACGATTGGAATGAATGTGCACGACAAATAGCTCGCTCGCTGCTAACCGCTGCCGCTGGCAAAGTGGAACAGATCTGTGTATTCGTACGCATGCGTTACTGAACGAATGGATCATTAAATAATGAGTGAACGGAATGAACATTGTATGCGCTGATTATTGTAGTTCACTTGGGGTCTTTACTCTTATTGTCCGTTCCCCTAGTACTTGGTCGTATCATTATGTCATTTGAATACGAGTTATTTGTAGGGTCAATTTCTGTTTCCGTTTAGTCAATAGTCTCTTGATTGATGTAATCTATCGCATGCAGCTTTGATATTTGAATATATGATGGCTTGATATGCGGGTTGTGTGTCGTGAGATTGGAAACCGTTTAGAATTATATCTCATAAAATAAAGTATCTAGTTATTACCCATCTACCTTTCAGAATGTACTGATGAATATACCATAGACATAAAAATAATGTTACCTCAAAAACGTGTAGATAAATTGTGCACAGACAGGTTATTTCTTACATACATAATAGTTTGTCAGGTATAATGTATAAATATGTAGCTGCGTCTGTAAATTTGAAAATGTTCACTTGAATTTGTGATATAAAACAGTTATATTAGCCAGAGAGAGAGATTCAGAGATGAACGCATATCAGGAATATGATGCAATAAAAGTTATCTGTCTGTTTTTTTATATTTTCAAATTAAAAACAAAAACCGCTTGGCCGATTTTTTTGAAATGTTGTACAGGACAAGCTCATATTATGCTACATTTGGTACGGTACTATAAACGTCAAAAACTTGCGAAAAAGTCAAACACGCTTGTGAACATTTAAGTATTTTTTTATTCTCATGAAATTTGGTTCAGGAGAAATGTATGTCATCGTAAAATAAAAAATATCAGCAATACTTTTAAAATTCAATAATAATATATTTAACTCTACACCTGATATTTGAAAATAACGTGATGAAATTTAATCATTCTTATTTATTGAATTGGGGAATTATGTTTTTATATTACAAGCACAAGTTATTAAACTATTGGTACATTTTGTAATTTACAAAATTATTACTGTCATTACTGATAAATTTTATAGGTAATTTGGAATGACATAGTTCCTGTCAGTGACGTAGCGTGCCTTGGAGGGGCCCTGTATCAAAAAATTAGTTGGGGGCCCAAATGAAGGGTAAAGATTTCTCGCAAAAGAAACAAAAACGCTTGCATTAAATTAAAATAAATATTTATTGATTTGTTTAAGCGAAGGACTCAAACGGGAGAATCCCACAATAACCGATATAGGATCATTTTGGATGCACGCTTAACCCGGAAAAAAAAGATTGCTTTTTTGACTCTTGTCATTTCTGAAGTGATAACTCTATAGGCACGTATGACATATATTTTTATATGTTTTTTTTCGGGAAGCACGAGATTAAGTGACATTGTGGATAACATTTTACTAATTTTTACTTACACACGTTAGGGGTTTTTTTTTTTTTCGAACTGACTATGCTATTGACCTGGCAAGGTCTTTACAGCTTCACCGGACTACTAAGGTCGAGCGCTTAGGGCACTCAGCCGATTTTGGTTTTGGGTAACATACACAAGGGTGCACGCACACCTCGGCTTGGGCTGTTACCGAAAAAGACGCGTCTGTCCTAGCTAAACTATACTAAGCTATTCATACATATATGCATTTGTGAATTATGCAATGAAAATTGCATGATTCACCAATGAATACGTGTATATCGGAAATGAAACGAACTAAACTATTCGATTCAGTTCGATTGAGGGAAAAAAAGTAAACCCTCCCACAGTGTGTATAGATGTGCACGTGTGTGAGAGAGATAATCTCATATGTGTGTTCAAATGATGTAGGTGAGTCACTGTATCGCGAAAATAATATCAAGAGGGCTCCGCGCGGGGACGACCTAGGCTCGAGATATTATTGAGAACCGCGAGTGTGCGGGAGCTAATAGGGATCGATTACAAAAGCGTGGGCGCAACACGCATTTTATAAGATTGAATTTAAATTTACTAACGGTGACGGCACCGAAGTCTAAAAATAGACATAACAAAAATTATTATTATTGTTTGACGGTAATTTTTAGGGGAAGATAGACGTAAATACACGATTTACTCTATCTTATATGAGTTATTTAT
>MU158879.1:40277-54050 GCA_015888305.1 Antheraea pernyi | reverse complement strand
TTTCAGCATGAATGGGTCGGCTCGTCCGGGGTAGTACCACCCTCCCACAGAAAACCAAAGTGAAGTTACAGTGCTTGCATTGTTGCGTTTCGTTCGGTCAGTGCGAGCGCCGGAGGCTCACCTCCCTTTCCCTTTGCTTTCCGCCTTTCCCTGCCCGTACACCCTCCCCCATACACAGGCTGGCAACGTACTTGCGACTCCCCTGGTGTATGGACGGTGATGATCACTTAACATCAGGTAACCCACATGTTCGTATGCCTGCTTTTGATATAATATATATATATATATATATAAATTAGTTATGTCTAATCGCTCTAGGATCTTGAACTAAATAAAAAAAACTGTGAATTAACAAAGTAACACGTTACTTCCCATTTCTAGCAAATAAATCGTACGCGAGGTCTGTATATGAAAAACTTTAAGACGATTCTAAGTTCCCGTCGTCTCTATTTGCGTTTTTCCGTTTGATCACACGGCGCGTGGGTCCCGGGGCGATACATTCACCAAGGTATAATCCGCATCGCCGACGGCAATCGCACGGTAAGTCGGTTTAAATTAAAACTCATGCTAACAAATCTATGAGACTTACAGGAAAGTTGAAGAAAGTATGCCTTTGATCGTTCACTGGTCTTCTTATATATGTTTATAAAAACTTATGGATTTATAACATTTAATTTATACCAGCTGATACTCGCGTTTTAGTCTGTGTCGTTTATTATCATGTTATATCTCAAAGGGATATTAGGCAGCGTTTTCGACGAAAGCTTCCAGGCGGTTTGACTTTTTCCGACACTCCCAATAGTTATTGTTATCTGCCGATGGTTGTAGAGCCACGCTGAAACTATTATTGGTTTCAGTATGAATGGGTCGGCTCGCCCGGGGTGGTACCACCCTCTCATAGAAAACCGACGTGAAGTAACAGTGCTTGCATTGTTGCGTTTCGTTCGGTCAGTGAGAGCGCCGGAGACCCACCTCCCCTCCCCTCTCTTCTCTCCTCTCCCTTTCCCTCCCCTAACCCATCCCTCCAAAAGATGGCAACGCACTTGCGACTCCTCTGGTGTTGTTAGTGTCCATGGACGGTGGTGTTCACTTAACAGCAGGTGACCCACCTGTTCGTTTGCCACCTATGACATAAAAAAAAAAAAATGTAAATCTAAAGTGTCTGTACTTTTTTTATTTTCGTGAAAAAAGTTGTTGCATGTGTCTAGGAATAAGTAATAGAATATATTTCAATCGTTTTTTAAAATGTCAGTCTGTCTGTTTGTATAAACACACATCAATGCTAAAGTACAGAGTTCACAAGAAAACCTCAAAGCACAGATCATAAAGCATATCTTCGGGAGTAACTTAGTCTTAGTTTTATTAAAATCGGTCCACTCTATCAAAAGTTATTGTAAGTTGAATGACGGCTCGAGGTAAGAACGAGAGAAAAGTAGATAAGGAAATGGACTTAATACATTCAGTTTTTTTACATAGTCCATATGGAGCACACGCGTGCGATGTCGCGAGCTCAGCTAGTATAATATAAAGTGTATTGTATTGTGAAAGTCAAAAACTGATTTTGATTTGGTGGCATACTTTCTTTCTTTGGGGTTATTTAGCATGATTTACAGTAGTTAACAATAAACTTTGTGGGAATCATATTCATTAGACCAGTGATGGGCAAAGTTCAGCCCGTGGGCCAACTCCGGCCCGCGAGAGTATTTAATGCGGCCCGCTAAAGTATTTAAGGCGGCCCGCCGAAAACTTCACACATAATTTGAAAGTAGGTTTCAAGATTTTTAAAACATTCAGTCATTGCTAGATGTTTTCTCGATGCCGTTTAATGTAGATCCGGAAAATGTATCTGCAGTTGGAAATTATCGAAATGCAGTGCAATACCCATTTAAAGCAGTTGTTCTTGAATTCCACAAAACTAGATTTTTATAGAGCACTACCGAAAGCTGAATTCCCAAAAATCATTGCTCACGCCCAGAAAATTATGGCGATATATGCGTCGTCTTATGTGTGTGAACAGACCTTTTCAACCAAGAAATCGCGGAAAAACTCAATCAGAAACCGATTGACTTAATTCAATACACTTAATTCAGTACACCTTTTCGCATCGTTGAAAGTTGCTTCGTCGCAGCTGGAACCTGCTTTCCAAAATATTATGGGAAATTAATAACAATTCCATATGTCTCACATGCCTAACAAGGCGTAAAAGTAAAACGTATTTTGTAAAAGCTTTAATACAAAATGCATATTTTCTATAATTCTGGCCCTCCTCTAGAATTTCTTAAACTTTGTGGCCCGCCATTAAAATAGTTTGCCTACTACTGTATTAGACAATAAAAAACTTTATTTCGATTACAAAAATGAGTTTGCTTCTATCCTGACCAAGTGCCTCATAAACCTATATAGTAACTGTTGTATACATGTACCTACTATCTTTTGCCAGCTGCTCCATTGCTGCATTGATAATAATAAATAATCGAGAATAGTAGATGTTTTTTCTCAATGAACTGTACCCTATGTTCTCTTCTGTACCCTTGACAACGTATATGCAAAAGCTGATGATCGGTTCAATCTTTAACGTGTGAAAGCGTATTTATAATATTACTTAGAATAATAAAGTATTATATTATATTGTAGGTACCACGATAACACTTCTGAGGCTTTCAATAACGTATATAAAATTCGTTTATCATAAATATTCTAGTAAGTACTCGATATATAAAAATAAAACGTCGGTAACGCGTATTCGTCTTCACAGCTTTCGAGTTTAACGTAAACATTTTATCTGAAATTACGATTTTATACCTAGACATCTATCATTCTTAAATAAAAACCGGTAAACCAGATGCAATCCATCTCGATGGAATAGCATTCGGGTATGTTTAGAATCCGATCACTTAACTTAAAACCTTGCGAGTGCAAGAAAATAAACAGTATGACAACATAGTTATATATATTTGCTAGAATTTATGCAACAGTTCAAGATTTAAACACCTACTAGAACTCATTAGACAGTTTTACATAATCCGTTTAGACTATATTTAGGTTCTTAGTTATTATGGTGGTAGAGCCACGTTGAAGCTATTACTGGTTTCAGCATGAATGGGTCGTCTTGCCCGGGGTAGTACCTCCCTCTTACAGAAACACCGACGTGAAGTAACAGTGCTTGCATTGTTGCGTTTCGTTTGGTCAGTGAGGACCGCCGGAGGCCCACCTTCCCTTCCCTCTCTTCTCCCCTTCCCTTCCCTCTCTTCTCCCTTTCCCTTCCCTCTCTTCTCCCCTTCCTCTTCCCCCTACCTCCCAAACACAGGCTGGCAACGCACTTGCGACTCCCCTAGTGTTGCTAGTGTCTATGAACGGCGGTGAACATTTAACATCAGATGACCCGCCTGCTCGTTTGCCTTCTATGATATAAAAAAAAATGATCAAAAACTCATTTGATATTAAATAACGTTGTCGTTCAAGCTGGTAAACTAAGTGCAGCTTTTGGGTCACACGAACATGCTAGGACAGACTTTGAATTTGAGAGTCATAGCTAGACCAAGTGGACTTAGATTTTAATTCGTACCGCCGTGCTGAAATTTCGTCACGATGCTTTCCTTCACCGAGAGTTCCGTATTTGCAAGTATTGCACGTTATCAACTAGGCTATCAGAAACTTACACATCACATAAGCATAAATCATACACCAAGAACAAAACTCATTTTAAACAAAACAAACTTTACAGGCAATGATTTTAAAAAGTATTTTTACGTAACAAAATTTCCATCTACTACATAATAAAACACCGGATATTTTCCGTATCTTTGTAATTGAGAGCAGAAATTCGGTGAAATTACATCTGTTCTCTCATGGGATTACATTTATCACAGAGTTTATAGTACTTTATGTTTTTTTTTCTGTCTTTTTTCCAATTTCAACATGTTTTGCGTGATCGTTTTAATCATTCGTTACTTAACAAAAATAACTTTAGTCTTTTAAGACGTACACATATTGTTTCTATAGAGTTATCTATATAAATAGAACGATAGATGTTTGTCGTTGTGCGAGCAATGCTCGTGGATATGTTTCGATCTTCTTCGTGTTTGGACTATTGGATGGGTACAGTGTTGTGATGTCGCATATCATCACCGATCGTTACCGATAACATCGACATGTTCGTGACGTATTGCGCTGGCGTTAGAACAGCGACATGTAGTACCTATAGCAGTCTGTGTACAATATACATGTAATATTGATATTTTGTATTGACCTTGGTTAGCCTATCATATTTTTTATTAATTCATGAACTGTATAAAAATGTATATAATAATTATTATATAGTAGTCCGGTGAAGTTTTTTCGATCTGACTACGCTATTGACCCAGCAAGGTCTTAACAGCTTTTAAAGCCTTTTAAACCAATAGCGTAGTCAGTTCGAGAAAAAAAATTGTTTGGAATGCCAATCAGGGCTGTAGCTAGAGTCGAATTCGAGGTAGGGCAGCATTGGTTACAGTTAGGGCGGAAGTGAAAACTTTATACTAATTGATCTGCCCTCGAATGTCACAAACTGTGGTATATTCGGAAAAGTTTAGGTACCTATCGCTACAGTTTTTTTTATCTCAAACTATAAACAAACAATTCAATTATAATAATTTCTCTTTGTTTTTGGTCTGTATGTAATATCAAAATAAACAAAAAAAATATTGATTGGGTATGAAAATATACAAGCTACTGATAACAAAAATAATAACAAAAAATATTTAAATTGTTCTGTCTGTCTGTTTGTTCCGGGTAATCTCCGAAACGGCTTGACCGATTTTAACGGGAATTTCACTGGCAGATAGAAAAAATTACAGCGGGTAGGCTACTTTAAACTAGACTAGCTGTTAACCGCGGCTTCGTCCGCAATGCTATCTCCAAAACGGTTTGACCTATTTTTACGGGACTTTCATTCACCTAGTGGATAATATAAAAAGTGATTTAATCTATTTTAATTTAGACTAGCTGATAACTGACATTAGATCATAAACGTATTACCTATTGACAATATGGACATATTATATCATTATAATAACATCTTTAAGTCATTGTTTTATTAATTCCTTATACAGTGTGAGCACTAAGGTAGTTATATGGTGGGTTAAGCTAATAAACCTCATTTCACGCACTGTTAATATTTATATATCTAATGTACACTTCACATTTTACTGTAAGTGATGTAAGTACGTGTCGTACTTACAATTGTTTTCAAAGAGCATTTCTATATTTGTACATGGTCTTACAATTTTATATTTCTTTAATACAATTTTAAAAAACGCGTGCGGTGCTGCGGGTGCAGCTAATTGTATTATATGATAAGAAATCGTTTCTTTCGGTCCTATTGTTAACACACCTCACCAGTAACTGAAGTGTATTAATAATAATTTTACATAAAGCGGACTCACACTGATTTCGATTACGAACCTTACAGATAATTTTAACCGACATTTAGTCAAATTTAGTCTTATGTTTGTACAGTTGTTTATAAAAGATCCTTGATACGAAATCAGCAGTTAACAATCTGATGTTGCAACGTCCAATGAAAACAAACAGAAGGCGAAGAAACACTTATTTTGGTGCTCCAGATGTTATTCAAACATTTGGTATTCTAGCTAGTTAATCTAAAGTAACTGATTGGTGTAAACAATTTTGAATATACATATATTCACATCGTTTTGCGAACGGTGGCATGTTTTATTTAAAATTATGTTTGTTTGTACAGCGAGGTCGGCGGGCGTGGGAACGCCTGCTCTGACGAGACGAGCAAACGAAGTAAAATATTCTCCGCGGTGAACAACTTCTTCGCTGATTCACCGTTGGTGAATCAGCTCAGGGGAATTATGGTAAGTAATGCGCTGTTCGGTTCTTGGTTTTTTGTACAGTTTAATACTTCATAACATGTTCTAGCATTTGACCACAATCTTGCGATGTTAAATTTTGATAAGGTCTAAGATGTTACACATGCTAAGCCTACGGAGAAACTGTTTTTTATACATTATAGGTCTTAACATTTTACCGCAATATAACTGATCTTAAATGATGTATATGTAATATGTGTAAATATGGTCAACACGAACGCCGGACGCGACGCTACACTCGACGGTCGATTATAGCGTCCACTCTGGACGTACACTTAGAATGTTGACCATATTTACACATATTACATATACATCATTTAAGATCAGTTATACACTAACCTAGAGGGTCTGACTCTGAAGTGCAACTATTGGAACATAACAAAAATGTGCTTGGCGGTAGTCTTTCAACACAGGGGTTAGAAAAAGCCAGGCGGGCTTAGAAAAAGCCCTACCACCATACTCTGGCTCAGTCGCAAGAATTGATATGCTCTATTGTCCGAACACGCTATCAAAATAACAGGTCATCATCGCGTAAAAGATTGTATACAAGTATACAGGCCGCCCGTTGATAAATGACAATCGTACCCTGTTTGCTTGCAACCTAGACCCATAATCTGCTGGTTGTGTACTCTTTCAAAACTATTCACTCACCTTTTCAAGAAATCCATATTACAATCACCTGGGTAGACCTCAGTTGAATGCTCTACAAGTTAAGAACTTATTCTACAATCAGAGTGTTCGCGAGAGGACAATCATCTAAAAACGGGCTGTTTTAACCATTTTGAGTTTGAGTTTTGAGATATAAGATTGAAATTCTGGTCGACGCGAGCTCAATTTAATTATGTTATACTAAAGTTTCATAAGCAGAGATTGCAACAACAGCCAAAGTAAGTTAAAATGTATGCAGTGATGAACTAATGTATACACTACTCATACTTGGAATCACGATAGTCTTTCAATTTGTGTTAAATTTATGAGATTTATATAATTATTATCATGTCAAAAAAATTCAGTCTTAGCATTATATATAAAATATTAATTATTTAGACGCGACAGAGTAGTAGCGGCAGGGAGCCAGGACCGCCTGATGAAAATTCACGTCCTGCAAGCAGAGAACCACCCGTTTTGGCGTTAAGTCCTTCAGACAGGTGAGATTGGAAATGTGTGTTTTTCTTTTGTGTTATTCTTCTTTCGTTGCGTTATGAGAAATGGGTGAGTGATTTCTAGTCTGAAACGGAAGTTGCACGTGACGATGTAACGCCATAAAGTTAGTTGGTAAAATGTTTTTTTTTTTCAAATATTATTTTATTCGTCTTGTGTATGATATTTATGAAAGAAAGACAGAAAGAAATATTTTTAAATAAATCCGAATTTTTATCTAAGGTATTTAATATCGTCGTTTGAAATTTTAATTGGGTTCAAAAATTTTAAAGTGTGTGAAAATTATTCTATGTTTATGTCAGAGAAATACAAAATCTTACGTGCGAACACAAGATAAACACAAATATCATGTAATATGTTATTTGTATTATTTTAGTTCTGATTTACAATAATATAAAAGGTACCGAAAAGTTTTTCTAAAATAACTGATGCCCGCAACTTCATTTTCATGAAATTGGTTTTACTGTATCACGGTAACTATGTATTTTATCTAAATTAATTGTAGATCGTCTTTTATTTTTTTATTACAATTCTGTCACTACTACTTAACTCTTTTAAAGATTTTTATTTACTTCTGTAAAATGTGATCATCCCTGCTAAACCTCCTCCGAAAAGGTTTTATATAAGCCAGTATCGCGTAAAATGGTTCAACTGTTTGGAAGATTGAGCCCGGTAAACAACAAGCAGTTCTTGTTTGAATTGTTTCACGCGTAGGTAAATTAAATGCCGTTGAAGTTGATAGAAATTTCTTTTGTACTCATACGGACCGAAATTAAATATACAATACCACTGTCACATAATTGCACTACAGTCACACTTACTAGTTCACTCGAAGATTTCTGCCTTTTCATTTCTCTTCGTATACGCTCCGCTGTCCAGAATAGAACTCTATTCTGACACACCGCGACGCGCTTTATACACCTATCAATCAGGAAGGGTGGAAAACTCTAGAAGGCGAACGTCATCACTCGAATGATTCGACAAAGTTCGAGACGGGCTATTTTTAGAACCCCGTTCTATTTCACTCCCACGGTCGATGAGTCATTCTTTGTTTATTTTTATCGATTTCTCGTACATATATATCAAGTTCATGCGCTCAAGGATAAATCGAATGTATTTACGTGATCTATTAACTATTGTAATAGATTGAATTCTATAGATTTATAACCTTCATTGAACTTGATGTTATTGTGTTTTTTTCCTCAATTTCTAATCGACATATTGGCAGTGTTATTTTGAATACTCCTAAATCATTATAGGTAGATCTCTTCATGTTTATAAGCGGCTTTATATTATTATTATTTTATTATAATGTGCCGCAAACTGTTGTTCTTCGTTTTACTTTTAAAATTTTGTATGAATATTAGTATACTTTTGTATATTTATTTATGTTTTGTATGACAATTTCTCTCTTTCTAAGAGTCGTGTGTAATTGCCAATACTCTAAATACTTCTTAATAAAGAGGATATAAAATGTATTCATCATTATCAAATGTGGCTGGTTAATCGAGATATTAACGCCTTTAAACAAAATATATCTAACAATATTACTATATATTTAGTAATGTTTTTGTAGTTTGTAAGCATCAAAAGTCTGTAAACATTTTGAGCACATTGTGGTGTAATTCGTCGTAGGTTTATCCTTTAGCATTGTGAATACTTGAGAAATATATTGTAGTGTCGTGTTCTTACCGAAATAGCATTGTTTAGCAACACAGTGCCACATTTAACACTTTAATTTAGTACGTATAAATAACTATTTTATAGTTATACTTGCATAGAAGCTTATTTTGTTTACGCCTGCTTTTACGTCACCCGAATTGGTTCAGGTTTATTATATGAATATTCATTACTTTAGCTATATGAACTATTTAGCTTTTTATCTTTATGAAATATGTTAGTAAAATTATATTACTTCGGCTTTCATGACAATCAACATAATTTATGTTTAGGTGAGTTCGGTTATGGTTTGCTGTCTGGTATCTCCATGATGTAATAACAATTGAATAATACACTTCGTTCGGTGACATATCTTAGGATACTTCACACTTTTCAGTCGATGAGGTATGTCCGTGGCTAGTTTTTTAAAGTTATTTATTGCTTACCTGCTGGTTACATAAGAACAGTCTGCAATTGAATACTATTTGTCGATACTGTTATACATAATTATTCGCGGTTGATATTATATTGGACAAAAAAGGAAGCTTATAAATATATCTTATTCTAACTACAATAATCGAAATCTAACTTATATACTAATTTCCATCTGGTTTACATACACTGACACTGTGACTTAAATATGCCGCAAAGACTTATCTAAGTAATCACTATTATTGGTGTTAATTCGATCAACTGAATTAAGATCTAGATTACAACAGATAAAAGGAGATTTATGGGGGAACTGGTGGGCTAATGTTACACGCGTCCATTGGAAGTGTACCTCTCATTCCCCTGCACGTGCTCCCCGGGTGGGGCTAATGAGTTATTAATAATTTTTTATTCACTGTACTCTCCTACATAAATTGAACATTGCAGCGACAAATAGAGTAATCAATCAATCGACAATAATAAAAAATAAATACACTTTTTAACCAAAGGATTAAATAAATAAAACAGAAGAGTTGAAAAATAGGTCAAGTATTATTCTTAACAATAAGACGTTCCCGACAAAACGGTTTAGCTAGCGTATTGGACTTGTATTGATTACTATTCAGAGGCTTTACAAGTGGTATTCTAGCAATTTATAGCTAGAATTTATTGTGTACCCTTGTCTCGTGGATTTAATTTTGTAAGATTCGTCAGTTTTCAATAATAAGTTTACGTTTCAAAGGATAGATATACTGTGTAATTGGATAGAAAATAAAAGCACATTTTTATAGATTAAATATTTAATATATCGATTGTTGCAATTATTCTGGTTGGACTTGGTTATGTGATTGTTATATATAAACTAGCGGGCACGGCAGACGTTGTCCCGCCCTGATTATAAAAAAAAAATCCTTGACAAATTATATACCAACACGTTCCTCATGAAACACTTTATCCACTGGTGAAAACCGCTTGACAATCCGTTCAGTAGTTTTTGAGTTTATCGCGAACAGACAGACGCAGTAGGAGACTTTGTTTTATACTATGTAATCATAGACAAATGTAGATTGGTACACTTTTGTCCTTTGTTTGTTAACCGACTTTCTTAGTTAATTTTTGTTCAGCACCTAATAACAAGCTTTTGTATTTTTATTGCAATTATGATTAGGAAAAACGAGATTTTCAGTGGAAACGTAACTTTTTTTTTTTTAATTATTTCTATTCATATTCTGTTCTACATCTATTAAGTATATGATAAGTTTCATAAGTCCGTTAAGTCGTCCGGGCGTCGAACAAAGCGGTCTGGAGGGTAAATTTCCAAACAAAGCCAACGAGGGGTCGTCAGCGGATTGACTATTATACAATTTAGAAGTGCCTTTAATTCTTTGCAAATGCTCACTTATAATACAATTCTAGAAGTAAATAATTTTATAACAAGTACTCTTCTATACATATATAAGAACGTAAATCTAACGTGACTATGATCTTTAGATTTCTGTTTAAAAAATTGTTGCATGTGCATGCAATAAGTAATAAAATACATTTCAACCAATGTTAGAAATGTCTGCCGGTTTATATGAACACGCATCACCGCTAACATACTGCGTTCATTTTGAAACCTCATCAAGAAAATCATAAAGTATATCTTTGAATAACATTTAGTCTCTGCTTCATTAAAATCGGTTTGATCTATCAAAAGTCATTGTACGTATAATGAGTATGCGACTTAAGTACGAGATAAAAGTAGATACGTAAATTGACTTAATACGTTCCGATGACTTTATTAATCGCTGTTTTTTTATATAAAGGTTAACATGGACGAAGTCGCGAGCACAGCCAGTCTATACATATAAACAAATTGAAGTGCCTGTCGCCTACTCGATCTTCTAGTGTTACACGGCACGAGCCGACGACCAAGCGCCCTTTGATAAATGCCGCCAAAATAATTGCGCCTGCGCCTAGTTGAATATTTGTGTTTAATAAAAATGAATATTTATGTAATAAAATAAATAAACAGTCATTATTTTATGATAAAAATTTGTAATACTTTATCTTTTCATTATGCCATAGCTGATTCCTGTCGTAGTCTCTTTTTTTATGTATATAACTTATACAAAACAATTTCGATGTTTCACATCTGCCAGGCGTTCCGTGACGGCTCAACTATTGTTTATTTATAAGGATACATTATTTTTATACTTTACAGGTTTTTAGGGTTTGATCACAACCACTGTGCCATCATTCACATTTACCATTTTAATAATAAAATTTTATGCAATTACTTTTAAACGCAACTTTCTTCAAGGCATTTAATTCTAAACCAGGCATATCTTTTGTTATGATAAGAAAATAAGAAGTACCTACATACATAATCGACAATTATATTCATATGGTAAGTGCGAAGATCGCAGCTGTTGAGGATTTATGAATACTTCTCTTCAAGACTTGTGATTTAATCGGTCGCTCTTACCGTTTCATGATTGCTGTCGTATTTTTATTAGTAATACATAAGGCTCATTCTCATAATAAATTATAGCCAACAGTCTGTGAGGACTTCATCACCGGTGAGGTCACAGCGCCAGGTAACATTCCTGAAGCCAGCGGCGAATACAAACCTCGACAGGAAAGCGTCCATTGTAGACGAGAGTACCGGCATCACCAGGACTCAAATGAAAGGTACTATCTAATAATAACATTATTGACACTAAGATGCTTTACCAATGAGCAAACAGAAAGATTCTTCATCAAGGATCTTTTCCTCAAAGAAATTAGCTTGTTCAAATATTTCTCTCTGATTTCTGAGGTGTTGTAGATACGTCCTTATGTATAAATAATAAATCAGAAGTTTCATCTTCATTTTTACTTTATAAACGTTAATATAAAGGTGTAGCATTATAACTGAAACTAAAAAGCCTACTGTTTAGTCGCCAAATAACGAAAATTCCCTATAAAAGCTAATAAAAAAACAAAACGCATACAAGAAATGAAAATTGGAAAGAATATTATGGTAGCTGTTTTAATGTTGGTAGAGCCACGCTGAAACTATTACTGGTTTCAGCATGAATGGGTGGGCTCGCCCGGGGTACTACCACCCTCTCACAGAACACCGACGTGAAGTAACAGTGCTTGCATTGTTGCGTTTCGTTCGGTCAGTGAGAGCGCCGGAGGCCCACCGCTCCACCCCTCTCCTCTACCTCTCCCTCCCCTAACCCTTCCCCCCAAAGGGTGGCAACGCACTTGCCACTCCTCTGGTATTATTAGTGTCCATGGACGGTGATGATCACTTAACATCAGGTGACCCACCTGTTCGTTTGCTACCTATGATATAAAAAAAAAGAAAAAAAAGGTGTTTTGTTTTATAGTAGAAAATCTAACGTGTATACATTAATGTCCGAGTGAAAATCACAGTATGTGAAATCGAAAACTCAACGTTTATGTCTTTTCCGAACGGGAGGAAAAATCTTGAAATTGTATCCAATCACTGCAGTATTTGAAATGTTTCACAAACGTAAGACGCCGTTTTATATCTACATAAACACTATCTATCATTTTAACACTTGTCAGTTTATAAAAATGTGTATTAATTGAAGCAATTTCTTAAATTTAGAATTCCGCGAGGCGTTCCGTCTATTTGACAAAGATGGAGACGGTACAATAACTAAAGAGGAACTGGGAAGAGTGATGCGCAGTTTAGGCCAGTTCGCACGTGTTGAAGAACTACATGACATGCTACAAGAGGTGGATAGCGATGGTATGTACCGAGTAATATAGAATTTCGAAAGTTATGATATATTTTTAGGATGTAATTAAAAATAGAGTGAAAATTTGTACATTCCAGTTTCTTTTGGATGATTGAAATGTCAAATTAAATGTATACGCGACGTTTATTAAAAGCATTAGAAGCTGAAAGAATAAATCTGTGCACATAAATAAAATTGAAGCGTCTGTCTGTCATGTTAAAATAAGAGCTATTTATAAATAAATATGAAAGTATTTACGGCATTTATAACAAAAAAGGAAAACATTCTATTTAATTATTGCCTGTTTTTTGTTCCCGCTAATATTCGAAATGATTGAACTGATTTTGACGGGACTATTCTTGTTAGATAGCTGATGTTATACGGAGTAACTAAGATTACTGTTATTTTAGAAAAAAAAAATTGGGTGACGTGCAATTATACGAAACTAAAGAAGCAATGTCCAGAAAAGAACGCAGGCGCACGGGCACCTTTACCCTGAATTAATTTTTTTTTGCTAAATACTAAGCAATCGAAGTAGAGATTAACAGTTACTCTTATCTAAAGTACGCCCTTGGTTGGATGTTATTTTGCTATACATTTAAAATGGATGCTCCATCGTAGGAGCGAAACATGTGTAGTCGATTGCTTCAATAAGGCCTCATCATTTTGAGATTACTTTAACAATAGCCTCGACTGCTATTATCACTACATATTGTAAAACAAAATCCTCTGTCACGTCTATCTGTCTGTTCGCGATGAACTCAAAAACTACTAAACGAATTTTCTTGCGGTTTTTGCCAGTAGATAAAGTAGTTCATGAGGAAGGTTTAGGTATATAATTTGACAATGTTTTTTATTATCAGGGCGGGAAAACGTCCGTCGGCCCCGCTAGTAATGTATAAGCGAAT
>MU158879.1:0-38284 GCA_015888305.1 Antheraea pernyi | reverse complement strand
TATAATGAGTATGCGACTTAAGTACGAGATAAAAGTAGATACGTAAATTGACTTAATACGTTCCGATGACTTTATTAATCGCTGTTTTTTTATATAAAGGTTAACATGGACGAAGTCGCGAGCACAGCCAGTCTATACATATAAACAAATTGAAGTGCCTGTCGCCTACTCGATCTTCTAGTGTTACACGGCACGAGCCGACGACCAAGCGCCCTTTGATAAATGCCGCCAAAATAATTGCGCCTGCGCCTAGTTGAATATTTGTGTTTAATAAAAATGAATATTTATGTAATAAAATAAATAAACAGTCATTATTTTATGATAAAAATTTGTAATACTTTATCTTTTCATTATGCCATAGCTGATTCCTGTCGTAGTCTCTTTTTTTATGTATATAACTTATACAAAACAATTTCGATGTTTCACATCTGCCAGGCGTTCCGTGACGGCTCAACTATTGTTTATTTATAAGGATACATTATTTTTATACTTTACAGGTTTTTAGGGTTTGATCACAACCACTGTGCCATCATTCACATTTACCATTTTAATAATAAAATTTTATGCAATTACTTTTAAACGCAACTTTCTTCAAGGCATTTAATTCTAAACCAGGCATATCTTTTGTTATGATAAGAAAATAAGAAGTACCTACATACATAATCGACAATTATATTCATATGGTAAGTGCGAAGATCGCAGCTGTTGAGGATTTATGAATACTTCTCTTCAAGACTTGTGATTTAATCGGTCGCTCTTACCGTTTCATGATTGCTGTCGTATTTTTATTAGTAATACATAAGGCTCATTCTCATAATAAATTATAGCCAACAGTCCGTGAGGACTTCATCACCGGTGAGGTCACAGCGCCAGGTAACATTCCTGAAGCCAGCGGCGAATACAAACCTCGACAGGAAAGCGTCCATTGTAGACGAGAGTACCGGCATCACCAGGACTCAAATGAAAGGTACTATCTAATAATAACATTATTGACACTAAGATGCTTTACCAATGAGCAAAAAGAAAGATTCTTCATCAAGGATCTTTTCCTCAAAGAAATTAGCTTGTTCAAATATTTCTCTCTGATTTCTGAGGTGTTGTAGATACGTCCTTATGTATAAATAATAAATCAGAAGTTTCATCTTCATTTTTACTTTATAAACGTTAATATAAAGGTGTAGCATTATAACTGAAACTAAAAAGCCTACTGTTTAGTCGCCAAATAACGAAAATTCCCTATAAAAGCTAATAAAAAAACAAAACGCATACAAGAAATGAAAATTGGAAAGAATATTATGGTAGCTGTTTTAATGAAAAAAAGGAAAACATTCTATTTAATTATTGCCTGTTTTTTGTTCCCGCTAATATTCGAAATGATTGAACTGATTTTGACGGGACTATTCTTGTTAGATAGCTGATGTTATACGGAGTAACTAAGATTACTGTTATTTTAGAAAAAAAAAATTGGGTGACGTGCAATTATACGAAACTAAAGAAGCAATGTCCAGAAAAGAACGCAGGCGCACGGGCACCTTTACCCTGAATTAATTTTTTTTTGCTAAATACTAAGCAATCGAAGTAGAGATTAACAGTTACTCTTATCTAAAGTACGCCCTTGGTTGGATGTTATTTTGCTATACATTTAAAATGAATGCTCCATCGTAGGAGCGAAACATGTGTAGTCGATTGCTTCAATAAGGCCTCACCATTTTGAAATTACTTTAACAATAGCCTCGACTGCTATTATCACTACATATTGTAAAACAAAATCCTCTGCTACGTCGTCTATCTGTCTGTTCGCGATGAATTCAAAGCTACTGAACGGATTTTCTTGCGGCTTTTGCCAGTAGATGAAGTAGTTCATTAGGATCGTTTAGGTATATAATTTGTCAATGTTTTTTTATTATCAAGGCGGGACAACGTCCGTCGGACCCGCTAGTAATGTATAAGCGAATTATATATTTAACTATATATAGGTGATGGCAATGTAAGCTTTGAAGAGTTCGTCAGCATCCTCTCGAAGTCTATGTCTGGTGGAGGCGGCGGACCCAGCTCTGCAGAGCAGGAGGAACGTGAACTTCGAGATGCATTCAGAGTTTTCGATAAACACAACCGCGGATACATCTGTGCATCGGATTTGAGAGCAGTGTTGCAGTGTTTGGGCGAGGACTTATCGGAGGAAGAGAGTGAGTCTAGGCATAATTAAAAAAAATCTCTACACATAAATACCAGGTGAAAGTTTAAACGCTCGCAGTATTGTGGGATATGACACTTCATGGTCACATTTAACATGTAAAATAATCATATCAAAACAAATACTAATAAACAACCAAGAAAACTTAAGTTAAAGTTTGTTCTTTTAAAAGTATAAGCACAATTTAGGTGCAATGACCGGTGTCGAAAGCTACAATGGGCGACCCTGAGTTAATAGCTTTCGAATAAAATGGATAATAAATCCTTTTGTTTTGTTCCTGACGTTCCCACGTTCCCTTTCAAGTGAAAGTGAAATCATCCGACGGTCATTGACACTGTGCTTTAACACAGGCGCATAGAGGATTGTGTATAATTTTTGTATTTTTCTAGATATCTAGGTCAAATATTAAGCAACTATTTTTTTATTGATTTAGAACAAGACTTGAGTGAAGAGTATCCTCCATGAATATTGCCAGTGTCTTAACATTCAGCCTGTATATCTGTTGCTTGTTTGACCTAATCAGTCAGCAGCTAACTAAAATAAGTCTTCTCTTGATACTTAAATTAGAGCATTATAATTTCACTTAAAAAATTTAAAAGAATCTTGCTTCCATTTTAAATCTATATAAATTAGCACTTAAATAAAATGATCCCGTTCTTGAAACTCAAAATGGGCACATTATACTTTCACTTTTAAAGTTAAATAAAATCGGATCTTGTTTGTACTAATTTTAAATCTTTATAACATTTTCTTATTTGATGAATTTTCTACTTACATATTATATTATCACTAGTCACTGCCCGCGACTTCGTCCGCTTGGAATAGTTACTTTGGGCTAACGCTACAACACAGTGGAAGCTCTCAAGTGGAAAAAAACCCCGATTTTGAAACATTCTTCATTAGTGCTCCGCTACTATTGGCCTTAGCGTGATGATATATAGCCTATAACCGTCCTCGATAGATGAGCTATATATATATAACACTTTAAGAATTTTTCAAATCGGACCAATAAGTCCTGAGATTACCCCCTACAATGTCAAAACTCATAACGTCATAAACTCACAAATTCCCAAAATTTACCTCTTTATAATATTAGTATAGATTGTGATACTAAATCATAGTATAAAAGTACTAAGTGAGTAGCACTAATGCAGGTAGGTGGTAGAGCCCCACTGAAACTATTACTGGTTTCAGTATGAATGGGTCGGCTTGCTCGGTGTAGTACCACCCGACCCACAGAAAACCGAAGTGAAGTAACAGTGCTTGCACTGTTGCGTTTCGTTTGATAAGTGAGAGCGCCAGATAAAAATCTCCCACCCGCTCTCCTCTCCCCATTCCCCCTCTCTCTTAACCCCACTCCCCCTCCCTCAAACACAGGCCGGCAACGCACTTGCGACTCCCCTGGTGTTGCTGGTGTCTATGGACGGCGGTGATCACTTACCATCAGGTGCCCCGCCTGTTTGTTTGCCCCCTATAATATAAAAAAAGTATACATTTAATTACCTAAATAAAAAAATATAACGACATTAAATATTATATTGCAGTTGAAGACATGATAAAAGAAGTCGATTCCGATGGCGATGGACGTATAGACTTCTTAGGTAAGAGAACATTTGCACCTGACTGTATAATAATTATTTTTATTTATTTACGAGTGGACAAAATCAACGAAAAATCGATTACATAGTAAACTTTGCTTTCTACACAATTCTTTGGTTTATTAATGAACAATATAGTATAACTATTTAACGTATTTAAAAGGAAACACGGTCTGTGAGAATTTGAAGAATAGGTGTTAACAGTAAATTACTATATCACTTTTCTTGAAGTATCAAATAAAGCACGAGAGCTTCGATCCACAATATCGGCAATTAATTGAGAGAGACAACCGCAATTTGGCCTGATTTTACCTACATAAAATAGACAAAGCCATGGTTATGTATTCCCCCGTTTCCTTCTTCGAAACTGAACCGATATTAGTTTTTTAGTCAAAATCAATTTAAGGACTTCGGCTGTGTTTGTATGCTTTTTTTATTTGTGGTATTTGTCTCATTTATTTATCGGATATATGAAAAAGGGGATATAATTGGCAAATTGTAGATGGTTCACAGATTTTAATCACATTTAATATGTGAACAAAATAAACCGATAAAAACATGAATGCGATAGATGCAGATTATCTTTATATATAAAATTCTTCAGTACGTGTGTATGTCACTGAACCCCTCCTAAACGGCTGGACCAATTTTGATGAAATTTTGTGTGCTTGTTCCAGTGGATCCGAGAATGGGTTAGAATTGGACCCGGTAGGTGGCACTGCGGTTGAATTTTAGATAATTTTTTTTATTATTAAGGCAGGACAACGCCCGCAGGACAGCGCGGGAGGCCCAGGATTAGGCTGGGCCGGCTGCCCGGAGCGACATGGTTGCTAGTTAGCTCGAGCCCGTGTCGCCCCATCAAGGCAGTAGAGGTACATCGGGTGGTTTTAGTCCGTGGGAGTCGGACATAACCCACTCTCTCCCCCGGGAGAGTGGGTATCCATAAAGGATTTTCCCTCGTCAATAAAAAAAAAGGACAACGCCCGCAGGGGCCGCTAGTATCATACAAAAATATTTGATCTAGTTCAATTATCTAGGAAAAAGCAGAGGAATACGTTTGTATGGAATGAACACCGACCGCATTTCCTCTTAACGGTCCAAATGCAACGTTCAGGCTGTCTGTGTTTCTTTTATAACTTTATTATTATTATTTTAGAATTTGTAAGAGCTCTGGGTGAACCAGAGGACGCATGCGACGATGAAGATGAAGAAGATGCCACCGAGGGAGCAGAAATACCTTTAGTGCGACCCGTTGCTGCAAACTAAATTTTTCGAGTCAACAATATTGCTTATCGCCTACATGCTAATAAATATAAACGATAACTTCTAAAATAAAACAAAGCATTTTATTAAAAATACTTATTTACACGAAATGACTCGATATAATAGTATAGGTGAGCGTAACTTTATTTTCAAAATCCAGAAAAATCTTTAACCCTTTACACTCGAGGGCTCCGGAGCGGAGCCATTTAAAATGTTGGTGACAAATGAGAGTCGCGGCTCGAGGATTGTTATGCCCTCGATAACAGCAGACAATCGCGGTTTCCAGATGTTGGTAATACGAATGAAAAAACCTTCGAGTGTAAAGGGTTAATTTATATAAGAAAATGTATGTTCAAACTTAAAATGCAAAAATATATATACTAAACTATTCATTTCAAACTTAAAAAATGAATTTGATATATTAGCTATGTAAGAATACCATGTATAACATACAATGAAAAAGAAATCAGATTTAAATGAACATATAAGTAGGTATTCAATTTCGATAATAGTTTTCAATAAACTAACAACTTGACACAATTACGAGCTAATTAATATGATCAAGACACTGAATATGGCATATTTGTGATTTAATTAACGCTTCTCAAGTAGGCTTTTGCAATATTTAACATATTATTCGTATAATAATAAACTAAAGGCTTCTAACTATACGTAAATAATTAATTTACGCTTTAATTTTATATAAAGCTTAGCGTTTGTATTTCTAATTAAATCTAATCATAACACCAACTAATCTTAAAAATTGTACATATTTATTCGTAAATCGATTTTATCTACTAATTTGAGAGACGTTATAGTCAAGAGTTATAGACGCGTCGTAATATTTGTGAAAAAATATTTAATAAAATAACAATATATTACAAAATGTGTAAACATTTCACGACTTACCTATTAAAATACATCTTTATATATAAATTTCTTCTGTGCGTGTGTATGTCACTGAACTCCTCCTAAACGGCTAGACTGATTTTGATGAAATTTTGTGTGCTTGTTCCAGTGGATCCGAGAATGGTTTAGATTCACAATTGGACCCGGTAGGTGGCGCTACAGTTGACTTTTAGGATTTATATTTTTTATTATCAAGGCAGGACAACGTCCGCCAGGTCCGCTAGTATTATATATTATACTAGCGGACCTGGTGTCGTCGCGTCGGCGAGTCAACTGTAGCGCCACCTACCGGGTCGAATTGTGAATCTAAACCATTCTCGGATCCACTGGACCACGCACACAAAGTTTTATTAAAATCGGTCCAGCCGTTTAGGAGGAGTTCAGTGACATACACACGCACAGAAGAAATTTATATATAAAGATAATGTTTTTAATATAACTTATGCCTAAATACGCTATTATAATGTTCCATATAGTCGTAATTCCAAAATTAACATATTTTTAGTTTTCAATTAATCATTTTTATCTTATAATATTTAAATGCATATGCAGTAACTACTATTCGAGATAAGAAATACCTATTTCACTTTAAAATAACTTTACATATCGATTGTCATCAATTGTGATTATATTCAAGTGATTTAATGTCAGTTCGGTGAAGCTGTTAAGACCGCAAGGCTAATAGCATAATAGTAAGTTCGAGAAAAAAAAAGTGTTTTAACGGACGATTAGATCTTTTAAGGATAATTATCTTCTCTTTCCTATTCTCCAAACACGGAGAAAAACATATAACGTATAAAAAAGTTACATGCCTTTTAATAATCAAATGTTTAAAATTAATTATCAAAATATACTTTTTGAAAACTCAAATAATTTTGTTATATAAAAACAAGTAACAGACACAAATGAACTAGCGTCACTTTGTTTGAATTTTTAATGCCATAAGTAGTATTGTTTATAAACAATATTTTAATTTTACTATATATACATAACCTCAATCGCTAGAATTTTTAACTATTATGATATTTGTATAATCTTATAATTTTATTCAAATTATACAAAACCTATGTATCAATAGCAGAGAAATCGAAATAACATACCATAGAGCAGGGATCGTCATACTTTTCCGGCCACGGACAACATAGAACCATGTGAGGTGCAACTGCGGACCATTCATGGATTGGGCAGTTTACACCACCAATTAATTGGCATAATTATAATTTATGAGCTGTCAAAATACGATTCCCGATACTTTGTATGGCAATAGCAACCTGATAAGTCATTTACTTGTTAGCTCAATTAATTAATCATTAATTATCAAGTAACTAAAAACTAATTTACATAGATTCAGGGTAAAAATAAAGTCTCTTAAATTATATGTTAAAGGTGTCAACTACCCAATTGGATATCTACTGTATTAGCAATGCAGGACGCGTTATGGAAGTGTGCGTGAAAACATAATGTATATTAAAAAAGGATAATGAATTAATAAGTTTTATTTTTACGTACGAAGTATGTTCCTGCTTAATCGCTATATTATACTTCGGATTCCCGTCACGTGTAAATGGAAGTATCCATTTAGTTACATATCTACAGTGTAAAATCAGTTTTGATAGTAATTGTTTACTAAATGTGTTTGCTGCCGCAGGCCACACGAACAACGGCCACGGGCCATATGCGGACCGCAATTTGACAACCACGTGATTAAAATTCTGGTAAATTCCAGACGTTTCTACTACAAATCACGTTGGCTATTCAGAGCATATATTATTTTATCGTCAATTAACAATAACTTATATGTAAATGTAAATGAGGTTTACTATTTTTAGCTACATTTTCATATTTGTGTATTACAGACCAAATAAATAAATTTAATTGTTCTTCAAAATATGATGTTTTTTATTTTATTATCCTTTTTAATAATAAGTTATTAAGAATAACTACTTTATTTCTTTCAAATTATGGACATTACTTAGTGTACTTTTATTTCCTTATAGTACATGTATACCGAGCGACTGTTTAGTCCCCAACAATGTTTTTACAGGTTAATCATTAGTCGATTCTCGTTCTGAATCAATTAAAAAAATAAGTGCTTAATATTTGACCTAATTATTTCCAGAAACGCAAAACTGATATACACTCAACATCTGGTGATTTACGCAAAACGAACCGGTATAATAAATGAATAGCCCTGTCGCGCAGTATGTATATCTATCTATAACAGTGGCGTAGCGTGCCTTAGATAGGCCCAGTATCAAAAAATTAGTTGGGGACCCAAATGAAGGGTAAAGATTACACACATTGGGGGGCTCTGTAGCCCGGAGGCCCCGTATCATTGATACAGCTGATACGGCGGTAGCTACGTCCCTGACCTATAGTATAGTATACCTCGAGCCACACACCGCTTCCCATTGTTCGACCGTGCGGCGTTCCCATGATAAGCAGTTTACGTAATGAATAACCTTGAAAAGCGCCTCTTTAAAGTGGTTCATTGAAGCTAGGCCTGATTTTTTTTACATTTAAAAGTTTTAGAACAAACTTTAACTAAGGTTCTTTTTATTGTTTATTAGTATATGTTTTCGTATTATCATTACATAGTATAAAATAAAGACCCCTACCGCGACTGTCTGTCTGTCTGTTCGCGATAAACTTAAAAACTACTGAACGGATTTTCAAGCGGTTTTCACCAATAGATAAAGTGACTCATGGGGAACGTTTTGGTATATAATTTGTCAAGGATTTTTCTTATAATCAGGGCGGGACAACGTCTGCCGGGCCCGCTAGTTATTTTATATGTTAAATGTGACCATGAACTACCACATGATTGAAGGATGTGACCCTTTAAACATTCACCTGGTATACATATATTTTCTATAGTAATTAATCGAGAAATACATTTTATCTTCATTCCTATTTAATTAACATCTTTGGCGGCTTACTCGGTGTCAGCGTAACAGTTTCCTTATTCATGGATCCTATATTTTTTGGAGGAAGCTTAATCTAATGCTACTTCCATGCCTGCATGTATCGTTACAAACTTTTATCTATAGTCGCAATATACGTAGGTGTGGGAAGACATTATCGCAAAGCGTTACGAACTATTCATATCAAAGGAATAACGCTAATTTACAGTTATTATAAGGCGTGTGAGAATTTTATCGACGCCTTTATGGTAATATTTGTGATCGTAAATTTTGAGGTTTGTTTTAGCGCGATCAGTTCTTAAAGGTTTGTAACGCAGGTATAGGGGTAGCATAACATGAAGTAATTTATATTTTTTCTTCATGTACTTGCGTTATTTGACCCTACGTTTTGTAATATTGGTGACATCTTGCATAATATAGCATGATTATTATGGATAAATGAAGTGGATTGGATACTGAAACAGGAATTCTGCGAAGTCCCAAAATCGCTCTGAAAAGTTCTAAGTGCACAAACATTTTTTTAGATCACTGAAATCACAATAAAATTTAATTAAAAGAAAATAATGTCCCGATTACTAAGCGCAGTAAGTCTTCAGTAGTAAGAATTTGACTTTTTTGAAGATTTCACTTCGTTTGAAGTGAACACTTTAGCCCCGTTGATTAGAAACTTGATGAAACAAACAAGCACCATTAAAAAGAGACAAACTTTGACGTGCGAGAGAACGAGATAGGGTATATTACACAGTGTTTTTTATATTCGCAGTTTGCTCTTAGTATATTAAGTGTTGCGCGGGAAAAGGCATCATAAGCAGCGTAGCGTATTATAAACATGCTACATAGCGATTACATGAATATTTTATCCTTTTGTTGAAGGTTTCACTTCTACGGTATACGAACTGCATAAGTATTTTTTTGTCAAACTTTAATAAACAATTTCACAAAATTGGTCTACACTTAATTGTATATTTTAAGAGTGTTGTCAGAATATGGACACGCTTTAGGTTAAAAATAATATATTTTCAAAATATTCCAATGAAACTAGAGTAATTTATTAAAATCATTTTATTAACATATCAAAATATTTACACTAATATTAAATCCTATACACTACCATACAAATATATAAAAGATTAAACTATATTAATTAACTGTTGTAAGAGGTAATTTCGCTAGAATTATTGAAACTGATCTGTATAATTTCATTTAAGAGTAAGTCACAGATCAAACGATATCGCACGGAACAAAGATATACAGAAATCATTTTTAATTTTCAGAAGAAAATAGTAGTTTGACCTGTAGTCTTCATTTTAAAGCTTTGATGGAACGCTACAAATTATGAACAAAAATTAATCTCGCGTTAAAAAAGCGCCTCTTTATAAACAGACGTTCAACCATGTGTTTAATTGGATATCTTTTAACGCCTGTTTCAATTACCGTGCGTGTTTAGCCACATACCGGCACTAGACATGACAAATCAGATTTGTACATATTTTTCAAAACATTTGGCCACATAATGCTGACAGTTGCTACACTTCATTCGCAAACATTTGCATTCAAGATTATCATAACAATGGCTGGTAGAATGGACGATGATTTTGTGGACGCAGATCGTCTGGTTTATGTTAGTCCTTAGTAATTATTTATTTTACATTTTAAAACGTCCATGAACAAAGTAGAAAGAGATATGTACAATATATTTTGAGCGAGTGTGGTAGGTTACGCAAGTGTTAAAACATTGGTCGTTTGACTACGCAAATGTTTGCTCAATTATTTCTGTATATGCCAAATATCTATACCAAATATTTGCTTCACGTGTTTAGCGCCGGTATTCGACGATAACTTAAAGATGCCCATACAATTACTATATCAGCCAAGCACTAAATCGCGATCCTGTTTCTTTTTTAAAAAGTTATTATCTATAATATCTTCTAACTATAAGGCGAGTTAATTGATTAAGGCTGAGTTGCACCGAAATTCGGTTATTGTAACCGTTAAAGTTAACTATAACAATGACAAGAGCCACTAACATTGACATTTACCAAAACCGGTTGCACCATCAAACGCTTTGTAATTGTTAAAGTTATTCGGGTTACTGCGTAAACAATGTAATTAGTCCCAAAAATCAAAGAGGGTAACATTTTTTACTTGGCAAGACTTTGTTATATCTGTAACCAGATGTTCATTGCGACCAAAAATCAATGCGTCGTAATTACTTTCCTTTGTTATTTACTTTGCATCTGTTTCCGTGAAGTTATATATTAGATATTAAGTATTGATATATTTATATATACGGTTAATTCGAAGAAAAGTAACACAAGTATATCATATATTTTATTATATATTATATTTTGAGATGCATATTGAATTTTAATAACGTGTAAACAGAAATAGTTCAAACTTCATAGTCAGCTGTTTTAACAAATGATCTAAGTACAAAGCCAAAGCGTTTGCAAATTTTTTAGAAACCTGAAATCTGTTCAAGAATAATTATTCGTCCCATTTTGCAAACCGATCAATTCTAGAAAGATAAACTTTTTTCTTCCTAAGACGCAAATTATCTTCAAATATACTAGTTTCGTCATCGGAAGAACTATTTTCAGTTTCCCACAGGATGTCTCTCAGCCACGACATAATATTTTAAAGTTTTTACTATTGAACTTGACAACCGATTCAAAAATTGACAATAACAATAACGTTAACCGGCCAACATCGAGCCGTAATAGTTAACGTTAAATCGTGACGTCATTTTAACCATTGTCAACTGGTGCAACCCGTTTTTTGCTTAACAATAACTTTAACCGATTTTTTAACGTTAACATTGACTGGTGCAACTCAGCCTTAATAAGTAGATATAACATTTTTACAAATACAGTTTAATAATATTTCGGATTGAATTATTGAAACGATACCTTAAAAATGTAATTCTAGTACTGCAATGGTTTTAAAGCTTAACGATAATGTACAAACAAATAAAGTAATTATATTTTAATATACATTAGTACTGTTTAGTGGTTCGAATAATAGTAATTTTAAATACTAATTATAACTATTTTAACTTTTATGATTCACAAATTTAATATAGAAATGAGTAATGAAATATATATTAATTATTTAGAAAAAAAAAGTATTTGGATAAAACAATTTGATCTCGTTGTTGCGGCTTCAAAATACGCTTTGTTATACGAAGAATCATTAAAACCATAATATATTATATAAGATACTAGCGAACCCGGCGAAGCGGACGCTGGTTCGCCGTGATAATAAAAAAACCTTGACAAATTACATACCTAAATCGTCCTCATGAATCACTTTATCTACTGGTGAAAGTGCATGAAAATCCGTTCAATACTCTTTGAGGTTATCGCGAACAGACAGACGCGGTAGGGGACTTGGTTTTATACTATGTCATGGTTATAAAAGTTCTTTCTACAGCATCACAGTTTCATCGTAAATAGAAATTATCACATAGCGAACTTTGCAAGCGGAACAACGACAAACAAAAGTATTCTTGTAATTATTATAATATAAATTCATTGGAATTTTTACATTAAAAAAACTTTATGCTAAAAACTAAAACTGGTTAACCTCAAAATGATAATTGCGAAATGATATACGAATAGATCAAATCTATACAATACTCGCACATTACTGATTATTTTATTCAATTAAATATCCACACAATTATAATTAATTATTAAACAATACCGACAGAATAATTTGATTTCACAAAACATGAAGATTTAAAAAACGTAGAACTGAGAACAGATACTTCGTCTGGATACAACATATAAATAAAATAAGTTAGTGTTACATAAGCGTGTTGTACCAATGTACCAAATTTTCTGTATTAATATTAGGGCTAGTATAAACTGCGGTAAAAACCGCGCGCGGTTAAAAAAACGCAAAGCTTTTCAATAATACGCTCGTTATTTTTTTAATTGTTATTGATATATGATAACCAAGTTTTACGTTTCTTAAACGTTTATTACACTGCATGATTTCAAGGACACTTTAATTTAGAGAAGTATAATCAGTTTTAGAGTGTTAGGGTCCCTAGTTACAGCCATCTTGTTGACCTGATTTTTGCTAGTCGACTAAGGTAATGCTAATGGGGAGTTAGGCAGCTTATTAACGTGCATCTCTACTTGATACTGCGACGGTACGTAACGGGTATCATTGTCAATGAATTCTTAAAATAACGAAGGCATCTGTTGTCTATAATTTCAACAGTTCTCCAAATAAGAAGCGAATGAATGAGTTGTTATAATAGCGTAGTTATTATTTATACAAAAGCACGCAAGGAAAAGAAAAAAGAGGAAGAAAAGTTATATTTTCAAGCAATTATTAGAAATGACACATATATAGACAACGTTTATTCATCTGGCGTTGTGAACACACTTGTATATTATTAACACGGTGTTAGAGAAAACATTGCAGGATCTCGAAAAAAAAATGGCCGTCTAATAAAGCCACATAGCGCTTTTAACCCCACCGAGCAACGAACAACGCGACGGTCCGTTATAATAAAAAGACCGGTGTCCGTTGCCATCATTAGTACCCTCGATGAGCGTGGAGATTTCTGTATATAGGGGCCGTTACTATACAATTAAATAACTATATTTTTTTTTTATGTTAAGCATTTAGCATGTGCCCAGAAATTTTAATATCATAACCAATCTTTATTAAACACTGACTTTTCTTAGAATTATGTCTAATTTTTCTATATAGGAAACTTCTCAAGCTAATAATTTTGTTGAATGTAATAACGGTCATAGCAAACGTTATTTTTGTAGTTTATACAATGTTGGAGTAAAACTATCAACTATCCATATTACAACTGATTTAGGATCCAAGGGCCCAATTGGTAGGCTACAATTGGCTACGACCCACCCTTCAAATATAGCCTCTTAAATCATGAAGCGTAATAGAAATTTTAACAGCGTATATAGCGTGTACAGATTGTTCTAATCTAAGACCGACGATGGACATATGCCTTAACCGCTCAGGTAAATAAAGCTGGCCAATCGATGCACGCTGATGCGCTTACATTTTGCTTTCAGTACTGAAGGATATGAAATGAAACATGCATATATTAAAAATATCAAGCGATATGTGTTAGTAGCGACAGAATGCATGCAAATCACAATATTAGTTAGCCTTCATTCACCAATGGTGTGAGTTCAGTCCAAAACGCCCATCACCTTAAAACTAGACTATAATCACCTTTTTAATGGCGATCTAAATGTAAAACTGGATAAAGGATAACTAATTCTGGAACGCCTTGATTGTAGACATAAAAACACCAGGAAATATTCCCGACTTTAAGATAGGTACAAATTCATAAATTAATCATCAGTTAGTATATTGGCAAGCTAACAAACCATATATACATATATTTACGGCAATTCGGCCCCCATAACCAATTAGAATGTAATTGTATGTTTGCACGAGTGAAAATAAAAACGCGCGTAAGTCGACGTGTCGTGTGTTACTAGCACATTGTCTATTATAGCCAACCACTAGATACAGGTGAAACTATTTTTGTCACACTTTATTAATTAAAAAAATCGTGGATGACTCGTGACTTATACACGGATTAACACATCGGTACTATACGGAATAACCGGCGCGGCACGATAATCGGCACTTCGTTATATGTAGTGTGCATTATTTGGGTGCTGGTGCTTTGTTAACAGTTAAGTGACCTTTTATCCCGATTATAGAGGTACATATTTTGGTATTCATTTTATGGGGTATCTACTTCCAAACAATTTAAAAAATACACTCCACTGCTTAAGTTAGACACCCCGGCTTAAGTGGGTGTAGTGGTTGCCATCTTAAGTCATCGAATACAAAGTAAGCAGTAATTGATTAAAGAATGTGTGCGTGCACGTGCAAATATAGAAATCCGAGCAGCGAACATCGTAACTTTAATACTGAATGCGTAAATATTTTATTAAAACTTTGTTAACATTTCTTTATTTTTTTAAACATTTAGCATTTTTTAAAATAAATAATTCACTAGGTAATATCTATTATGTAATTAATAAATATTTTTTATAATATAATACATTGCATTAAACTTTTTGATTTTATTTTCTACTTTAAGTGCACGCGCTTTTATAGAAATTATAAATATAGAGAATACAGAGAGAGAGAGAGAGAGAGAGGGAGAAGAGAGACAGGGAGTCGCAAGAAGATAGGCATAATGCTTTTTTCTTACGTGACAAAAAATTACAAATATAAACAATTTAATTCTGCGTATCGATTTCCTTTTTATATCATAAGAGACAAACGAACTGGTGGGTCACCTGATGTTAAGTGATCACCACTGTCCATAAACATTTGCAAACACCAGGAGAGTCACAAGTGCGTTGCTAGCCTGTGTTTGGGAGGGGGAGGGGTGAGGCCTCCGGCACTCTCACTGACCGAACGAAACGCAACAATGCAAGCAATGTTACTTCACGTGGGTGCTTTTGTGTGTCGGGCGGTAGTACCCCGAGCGAGCCGACACATTCATGCCGAAAGCAGTAATAGCTTCAGCGTGGCTCTACCACTTACAGAATTACATTCCTAGTCGACCGCACACGTTTTCTTTGATATTTGGTTTACAAATAGTATAATCAAAAACTATTTAGAGGTTTAAAATGTACATATGGTTTGTAATTACTTTTTCTGATCATTTCACCTTAAGTTTTAGTAACATTAAGCATTATTTATTAGTTTCCTTAAAGCTTGTATTACAACATATATGTTATTCGTAATTCTTCGCAATTCAACTGCACTTTTCTGTCACCGTTAAGTCACTCACGGGCTCATAATTCCTGTTAATCATTTCATAATATCTATACTGTTAGTTTTGTTCAAATCGTCGTAAAGCTGCGTACGAATTAGAGGCACACACTGTTCATCTGTATGTCTCGGTAATCTAATATTCAACTATATTTCGTGAAATTTAGATACATATTAACTACAAACTACCCGCCCCGGCTTCGTATCTTAAATACAAACGTTATCCTGACAATTACAAATTTCAAAATTTCGTGGCGAAATTATTGAATCTCGGGACTCCTTTAATTCATATGCATTTTAATATCTCCCCAAATAATCAGTTGAAACGGTCAAATTTTATCAGTATTATGAGAATATTCATCCGCGATACTTGAATAAAAAATATTCGGATTTTTTTTAATTAGGCCCCTATCATTTATCTTAATTATGACCTAACAACATTAAAAAATAACCGTTTCGTACTTCTTTACATCTTCATAAAGAAGTTTGAATTTTTAAGGTAATTTTATTATTTCATCTGGTAACACTGGTATACTTTGACAGTTCCATTCGATCTTCGTGCGATAGTTTACTTATATCATTATGGAGGGTAAAGATAAGGAGAACCATCTGTGTATAAAAAAGTGTCCGTCAAAATGCGTTAAATATGTTACTTTTTTGTAATAACACGGTATACGTTTAGTGATTACTTTTATAAAACTAATTGAATAATAAACCCTGTGGCTACGGTAGCGCCAGTTTGAAGGGTCTTGGAACTATTATTTAGTGCTTAGAGCTGGACACTTCAGTATGTCCCCTATATGCGATAGTTCTCCTTACTTCTACCCTCCATAATATACATATAGATGCTGAATAGGCTAAGCGGCTAATAAGACATTACAAATATTTGTACGTTAGTCAATTAGTCTTTCCATTGTTGACATATGCGAATAAATATATATTAATATTATAAAGGAGGTGTTTGTTCGGTTGAACGCTAATCTCAGGAACTACTGGACCGATTTGAAAAATTCTTTCAGTGTTAGATAGCTCATTTATCGAGGTAAACCGTTTTCTTTCCTTTTGAGAACTTCCACTGCATGTTGGTATTAGTCCAAAATAACTATTCCACGCGGGCGAAGTTGTAGACAGAAACTTGTGTTATACATAAGTGTACAAAGCAACACGAACAGTCGATAACCTCCGCGATTATAGACAGTTTCAAATTAACGATAGACCTTAGGGTCACGCAGATATGATATAGGACAAGACAAGACTGTTCCCGATAATTAAAAAAATGAATCCCACTTTGTTTACGCAAAAGAAGCCCTATATTATTACGACTATATAGAACAGTTTTCTGTCTGACCATTTATATTATATTTTCGTTAAAAACGAATACTGTAAACATTTTATCTGCGGTAACTGTATACAAAATAACATAAATTATTTACTATTATAAAACATAATTAGGTGATTTATTTAATACTAGCTGTGCCCGCGGCTTTGCCCGCGTGGAACCTGATGTACAGAACAGTGCCTAATAAAGTCATGTATTAAGTCTAACTACATATTATCTCCTTTTCTCTCGTACTGAAGTCGCGTCGTCATATAAATTACAATAAGAAAATGTGACTCTAAAATTTCCGACACAAAATACACATAAGAGTTATTGAGACACGCATGCCTGGTACACATGCATGTTTCAATAACTCATATCTGTATGAATAGTTTAGCTTAACTTAGGTTAGCTAAGATAGATCGCGAATTGCATGCAACAGGTAACGGCCAAGCAGAGGTGGCCGTGCACCCTTGAGCTAGTTACCCGAATAAAATCGGCTGAGTGCCTTAAGCGCTCGCCTTAGTAGTCCGGTGAAGCTGTAGAGGCCTCCAAAAAGGCCAATAGCGTAGTCAGTTCGAAAAAAAAAAAAAAAAGTTACTCTAAAACATTCTTTATGATTTTCTTGAAAAAGGTTTATCATGAACGCAATACTTTAGCACTTATTCTTAGAAAGTTGCAAGAATTTTATTGAGAAATATTTTAAAAGTACAGACATTAGGGTGGGTCAAAAAAATCAAGTTTTTTTTTTTTGGATCCGTCACACGAAAACTTGTTTATTGTTATTAATAAAAAAACTATTAAAATCATCGGGCATTGGGATTCTACTGCGAATATCTTCGAAATGGTTTGAGTAATCGATTAACCACAACAGACCTTTTTTGTAGAGCGTTAAATTTCCTATAGAAATAATTGAAACTCATTTGACAATAACTATTTTTTAGTAAGTTACAAAATTCAAAACAAAAAGTTATTTTCCTTAAAATACTTCAATCTTTGACCTTAAATATCTTTTAAATGGTTCGATACATGAAAAAAGTATAAGATATGACCATTTTCATATGACACTAAATTAAAAATGGAAAACTATGATGAGCATAATCTTACCGTTAATATTAAGAACTCAGATTTAGTAAGCATTTTCTAGAGGTAGCTAGAAACAAGTTTTAGTGTGTCGGGTCCAAAAAAAAAATACTTGATTTTTTTGACCCACCCTTACAGACATGTTAGACTTACATTCTTATTATATAGATTAAACTATACTAAGTAGCGAACAAAAAATAATTGTCTAGAAACCTCAGCACCTTCATTAGTATTTTCTACATAGTAAAATAACCATTATATTAACCATGTTAGAATCCAATAAACGATCAGTAAATATGAAATACTCTCATTCGATCTACACTAATCTACAAATAAAGCACCTTTGTTTACCGGCTAGTGATATACTTCGGTTCCATGTGGCCGGTGTCACTTAGGGAACGGAGTATAACATTGCCGTTGGGCAATATCGATAGCCAGGTTATCGAGGCATGGTTCAATGATATCCGAAGCCAACCTTCAGGAGGAAACTGGAGTGCTCTGGAAGAGTGAATAGCAAAATTGAGAAGTTTTATAATTACTTACAACAATATTATACCTAAAAAACTGTAGATGATACGTTACCTACATGATATTTTGGTTAAAAAAATGGCACGAAAACGCACACATACGTAACATATTATTGTAACGCCATACTGTCTTAGATAAAATGTGGAAGTAAGATGGCATATTCTCAATAACGGTGTTGAAAGAAAAAGTTATATATTGCTTAGATACTGAGATTGACGAGGCAGCCGTCAAAATAACAAAATAGCTAGCCTAGTTTTAACAAGGCGCTGTCGAATCTCTTATGAATGAATATCTATAGTTATAAAATGATTGATTACTTATAAATCCTAGAACGATAACAACAAATGTTATAGGGATTTCAATAATAAATCACAAAGAAAATAGGAAATAACAAAAATCCTTTTTCAAATCCTAGAGAGTGAGCTACCAGTGAAGGAAGACAGTATGATGTCTCCATAGTATGGTTAGGGATTTTACTAAGGTGGACTACCATCCTCAAGTTAAAAATCTGTCATAAAGTACTTATTGGTGTATTCCGGCAGCTGCACTCGAAAACTAGACCTGGTCTATGTTTAGCGTGTTTACTGTCTTAGACCACATCGACATTTATCATAAGGTGATATTGTGGTAAAATGCTAAATCCTATAAAGTGTAATAAAAACATAAATTAGTCCTTCTACAAGGGCAAAACATTAGCTGGCATGACCTAAAAATGTAAAATTTAAACTATGTACCTCTCATAATAAAAACTTTAACAAATAAATAATAATGCTACCTCCTATATATGCAATACCACTCGCGGGGTGGTAGGGTTTCACAGCCTGACTGGGTCGCAACCACAATGTATATGGCGAAAAAGCCCGTCGTAGTGATTCGCTTCTGCGGGTCGCATTTCGGGATCAGCCTGTGCATATCCCGCTTTTCGCAGGCCGACATGATAGTGGCGACCGGCGATGAATAGTGTATCACTCGGTGGTCGCCATTGTCTTTGGATTGTACTACACCATCAGGCATGGTGCAGTCATTTTGCCGTGCTACAATTAAGAAGAAAAAAAAGCAGAATTTTCCCAGGAGTACGGCTGATAATGATGTTGCAATTAGTGCGAATGAGCTGGAGCGGTGAGAGGAAACATCGCAATGAAATAATAGTATGGTGATAAGGTGTAAGTTCATTAGTCTTACTCTGAAATTGAATATCTGTCACCAAAGCCTTGTGGGTCAATTTTAGTAGCTGAACATGAGAGCCAATTCTTTCTACATAGCATGTTACAAACATAACCTTCATCATTGTTTAGTACTAGATAAGATTACGGTCATACAATAAAACCTATCAACAATTTAAAAAAAAAAAAGAGTAGACTGAGTATCATTGATTAACAATTGTTTATATGTATATTATAACAATATTAATTTTTTGAAGAAACATAATTTCTGTCATATGTCAAATTAGTGATTATTAATATTTTTTTTTTTATATTATAGGAGGTAAACGAACAGACGGGTCACCTGATAAGTGATCATCACCGTCCATAGACACTAGGAACACCAGGGCAGTCGAAAGTGCGTTGCCAGCCTGTGTTAAGGGGGACGGGGAGTGGGGAAATGGGGAGGGGAGAAGAGGAGATGGGTCAAAAGATCAAAATATTAATATTATACCATAGTTCCTTAATTTTACACAATATACAAACAAAATAAGTCAACATAAAGGAAGAAGGATAGTGTTTTAATCACTTAATTTAGTTAAATTGGCCGATTTTTTGAAAAATGAATGTGAGATATTTTATGGTTGGTTAGGGAATTCGTTGGTGGAATACAAAATATGAAGTTTGTTGGTCAAGGAAAAATGGAATGCACATTTTTTTTAATGTCAAAAGCAGGCAAACAAACATGTGGGTCACCTGATGTTAAGTGATCACCACCATCCATAGACACTAACAATACCAGGGGATTCGCAAGTGCGTTGCCAGCCTGTGTATGGGGGAGGGGTAAGGAAAGGTGGGAAAGAGAAAGGAGGTGGGCCTCCGGCGCTCGCACTGACCGAACGAAACGCAACAATGCAATCACATTTCTTCAAGTCGGTTTTCTATGAGAGGGTGGTACTACTCCGGGCGAGCCGACCCCTTCATGCTGAAACCAGTAGTAGCTTCAGCGTGGCTCTACCACCTACAATTTTTTTTTTAAATTAATGTGTTGCACAATTTAAACTCACTTGCAAACGAAGAATCTTATAACGTTAGCATGACATATCAGTAGAGTGTACGAGTCCTGGGTCTGGTCCGGAGGTGCACGGTGGAAATACCTCCTGAAAGCGGCCTCGATGCGTGCGCTGTCCTGGAAGAACTGCTACACGTACCAAACCATACTGCATTATTATACTGGCTAGTCAAGCTTTATTCCATATGAATTTAAAATATACTGAATTCTCTATGATTTTTTTTATGGCAACATTGCATTTTTACTGTCATTCTTTCATACAAAAACTAGGTATATTACAATTATAAAGTCTCATAACCAAAATAATAAAATATGACGAAATTACTAAGTTTAGACTTATGTGAGTATTATTATCATGAAAATATACAATCATCTGAGTTAATAAAAATGGAGAGAGATCTAATAATGTAATATAAAAAAAAAATATTTTCATATTACAAATTTTGTGATAATGACATGCAATATACATTTAAATACAAATAGTTAGTGAAATGGAATAATGCATAACTTGTCAGTTGTACATGCTATAATACTTAATTATTTGTTATTGTATAGTGTTTATTTAAATGTTAGTCTTCAAGATGCACTCTTAGACATTTGTGATCTATTCTGTGATACCACCCACTGTATACCAGGTGACTGTATAGACAGTAGCAATATTTCTGGAGGATAATCTGCACTCGATTCTCATTCTAAATCAATATAAAAAGTAGGTGCTTAATATTTGACCTAATTATCTAGTAAAATACAAAAATTATATGCAATCCTCTATGCGTCTATATTAAAGCAATATAAAGCAATGATCGTCGGTTTTCTTTTTCGAACTAACTACCCTATTGACCTATCAAGGTCTTAACAGCTTCACTGGACTACTCAATGATTGTCAGGCGATTTCACTTTCATTTGAAACGGAATGTCAGGAATGAAACAAAAGGCTTTATTGCCCGTTTTACTATACAAAGTTATTAACTCCTGGTCGCCCATTGTAGCTTTTGGCACCGGCCATTGCACTTAGGTTTATTATTTTATTTACACGTTTGTAGCTATACTTTTGAAAGTCTTAGAACAAACTACGACTTTTGTTTTCTTGGTTGTCTATTAGTATTTGTTTTAATATTATTATTTTATATGTTAAATGTAACCAGGAAGTGTCATAACGTAGAATACTGCAAATATCTAAACAGTCACCTGGTATGTTAACATTCACAGAAAAAAATGGCACAACAACACCAAATATTGTTTTTTTTATGATTGATAAATATATACATTTATAGTATTATTTTCCAAGTAATTAGGTAAATATTTCCAATGAATTATATAGTTTAATTAACAATAAAATATCATTAAATATTAGTCAGTAAGTCAACATGCTTTCAAGGAATTTTCTTGGAACTGTAATATAAATTCTGTACATCAACTTACTCTAGGTTCAGGCCTCCAATGACCCACTGGTGGTTCTGGTGGTATCGGAGCACCTTCCTCAATCAACTGACAGTCCTTCGTTTCTATATTCTTATCTAAATGTTTAGCGATAATAGCAGCAGTCTCTTGTGCCCGTGTCATTGTCGACTTCACGAGCAAATCCCATTTGATGTCGAGGCAAGCTAGTCTTTGTCCTGTTAAGTCTGCTTGTATTCTTCCTGAAAATTACTATGTATAATTATACTTTATTCAATTATATTATTTATTTTCTCTTTCTTTTTAATGGAATATGACTTTTTTTTATATCATAGAAGGCAAACGAACAGATGGGTCACCTGAAGTTAAATGATCACCACTGTCCATAGACACTTGCAACACCAAAGGAGTCGTAAGTGCGTTGCCAATCTGTGTTTGGGGGAGGGGAAGGGAAGAGGTGTTTAGCGATAATAGCAGCAGTCTCTTGTGCCCGTGTCATTGTCGACTTCACAAGCAAATCCCATTTGATGTCGAGGCAAGCTAGTCTTTGTCCTGTTAAGTCTGCTTGTATTCTTCCTGAAAATTACATTGTATAATTATGCTTTATTACTTATTTTCTCTTTCTTTACATGTATGATTATATGACCTTTTTTTATATCATAGAAGGCAAACAAACAGATGGGTTTGAAGTTAAGTAATCACCACCGTCCATAGACAAAGGAGTTGTGCATTGTCAATCTGTGTTTGGGGGAGGGGAAGGGAAGGGAAGGGAAGGGAAGGGGAGGGGAGGGGAGAGGGAAAGGGAGGTGGGCCCCAGGCGTTCTCAACGACTGAACAAAACGCAACAATGCAAGCACTGTTACTTCACGTCGATTTTCTGTATGAGGGTGGTACTACCCCGGGCGAGCCGACCCATTCATGCTGAAACCAGTAGTAGCATCAGGGTGGCTCTACCACCTACCAAACCTTATAGACACCATTTTAAAAATCGTTATCGTCGGAAAAAACACAGTTATGGATTTAGAAATAGGTTTGTGAGGTCTAAGGTTTCAAAATTTCATTATTCAATATTGAATCATTAATAAAGAATTTTAGTGAAAACAATAAACAATAGGCAAGGGGTCTCACAAAAACTTTCCTTGTATGTACAGTATTGTTATCTATATATATCACCTTGGGTTTAACTTCTTAAAATTCTAGGGTAAATACACTTTATTATTACAGGGTAAAATTTAAAAGTCGTCGTGGCCTAGTGGTTTGTCTGGTGGAATATTATTTCGATGTCTGCAGGTTCAAACCCTGGCATGTACCAATGAATTTTTCGGAATTCGAGTACATTTACTAATTTAAATTGGTAACCCTATCGGCTGACGGTGAAGGAAAACAATGTGAGGAAACCTGAACCGGAGAAATGTTCTTGTAAGTACTACTGTATGTGGGAAAAATATAGAACTGTGGATTTCTCAGAGTTTGAAATCACCAATATGTTGTGGGCTGGTTTATACACACATACCTTCCTTCGGGAAGAGGCTTATGGCCCTGCAATGGGTCTCGTACAGGCTGAATTTATAATTATTATTACAGACTGAGTACTCTTTAAGTTAAATCTTGCACTAGGTTGACATTTAATTTCTTGCAGTACTTACTATTACAATAACCATGAGCATCATTTTGAAACATTACCTAAATCTGTGAGTGTCCTCTCCTTGTCTGTAACTCCATCAACATTGTACTGTCCGTGTCTAATAAGGAATAAGTGTCTAACAGCTTTACTCTTTGCCTTCTCCAACTTTTCATTATATTTGTTATCTTCCTCTGGGCTATCAGACCTTTTTGGCCTTATAATAGACTCTGGTTCTCTACTGCAAGAATAATAAATGAAAGAATTGCAATATAAATAATAAAATATAAGATTGATATTGATTTAATCATTTGATTATTATAAGACACAAGTAGATAAACCCTAATTATGTGGAAGTCCAAATTTTCAACAACATGAGTATTTTAGTGAACTCTTAAACATAATTATATTTTTTTTTTTCGAACTGACTACTCTAGTTAGCTTAGGTTAGCTCACATAGGTCGCGAATTGCATGTATCAGGCAACAGCCAAAGCCGAGGTGTGCCGCGCACCCTTGAGCTAGTTGTCAAAATAAAATCGGCTGCGTACCTTAAGCGCTCGCCTTAATAGTCCGGTGAAGTTGTTAAGACCTTGCTTGGTCAATAGCGTAGTCAGTTCGAAAAAAAATAAAAATCAGTATTCAATCACTCATTTGGAGTGATTGAATTCTCATTTGAGAGATAAGAACATTAGTAAATAATGAGATCATATTCACTTTTTACTATTTATTAAAAAGGGTTTTACATAATGTCTTTCGTTTATATTATTTTATCATCAAGAAAAAAATGTTATAAAATATAAAAATTCTATCAACAAATTCAAACTGCTAAGTCATCAAATATATAATTATATTCATAGTTATATTGATCTACACTTACTGATCCCAATTCTTGTCCCATTTTACACTAGGTGTAAAATTCGTCGTCCACGAATTGTAAGTGCTGAATTTTTTTTCATTTCTGCCACTGTTTATATGGTAATAAGCTAAACTGCCGCCGAATGCTCCTAAACTTATCAAAGCGATTTTGTGAAATCTTGAAAACGTAGACATGTTTACTGACTTAGACTATAAATATTATTTATTAAGCATTTATATATGATGTCTAAGAATAAAGTGAAGTTTTAATTTCTATGATAAACATAAGTAGGTCACGGAATTTTAACCTAAATTCGTATTCCCACTTCGCACGCAGTTTATTTGCTTTCTGACGTTTTTGACATTATTTTATATTTTTAAATATATTGGTCAATGGATACATGGTTTTCAAGTTTTGCTTCGAATTGCTGAATCTCATATAATATAAAGTAGTCGGTGCTACCTTACTAATCTAACAAAACAAAACAAAACTACCTTTACCAGTAGATGAAGAAAAAACAGTAGATTTTGTAATCAATTATTTATTTTTACTACTACGGTATTTTTAAAGGAGAATATTTAAAATTTTACAAAAAAAAAATTACATTGAAGCAGCTATAACTTATCTATATCATCCAAGGAATTGTTTACTTATAAATTCCTTTACTTATAATTTTAATAAAATGGTTTTAAGAAAATATGATATATATATATATATATATATTATACTAGCTGTTACCCGCGGCTCCGCACGCGCTTTTTAAAAAATGTTATATCATCCAAGGAATTGTTTACTTATAAATTCCTTTACTTATAATTTTAATAAAATGGTTTTAAGAAAATATGATATATATATATATATATATATTATACTAGCTGTTACCCGCGGCTCCGCACGCGCTTTTTAAAAAATGTATTAAAGAAATGGAAAATTGTGAGTGGGTGTGTACATTACAGAAAAGTTTTTTCAAAAACATTTGTAACTACGACACTCACGCCAACTGTAACATGTAACGTGTACATTAGATATATGAATACAAATAGTATATCGAGTGGGATGGGATTTATCATCAGCAACATAACTGGAACTTCAACCTACTATATACCAAACTCAGTACTCACTAACACTATATAAGAAAGTAATGAAAATTATAAGCTATACATTATCGAACAATATATCTTAAATCTTTTATTTTATAGATAGATATAATATGCCCGTATTGTCGATATACTTAAGTTATTCTTATACGTTGCTATAATAACTGAGTTATGTAGAAGCAAACGTGGTAAATAAGACAATATGGCCGCCAAATTGACCAAAAAGATGATATAATTCATATTACATACAAATATATGACTTTCAATTATGTATATTTATTCTTGGAGTCAGTAAGGCACACGTCTCACGTCATCAATTTCACATGGACTAATACATAGGTAGCAGTCAATCACTACATAGTGTACCAATTCAAATAAAAAGAGAATCATTAAAATCGGTTCATAATTAACTAAAATATCGATTAACATGCATGAAAAAAATATATACAACCGAACATAGTAACCTCCTCCTTTTTCGAAGTCGGTTAAAAAAGTCCTCTGTCAGCTTATCTGTTCGCGATAAAGTCAAAAACTACCATTTTCATGCTGTTTTCACCAGTAGATAGAATGATAATTCATGGGGAAGGTTTAGGTATAATTTGTCAAAGTTTTCATTTTATTATCCGGGCGGGACAACGTCTTCCGAGCCCGCTAGTTATCTGCCCGTAAAAGCCCCGTGAAAGTCGGTCCAATCAATTAGGAGATAGTAGGATATTGCGGACAAAGTCTTGAGAAACAAAATAAAATAGTTACTTCTTATAAGGTGAGTTATCTTCCAGTGAAAGTCCCGTGAAAATCAGTTCAAGCATTACGGATATTCCACTGCGGCCGAAGGCGAATAAAAAACCTAAATTACTTTTTATAAGGTCTGCTATCTACCAGTAAATACCCCGTGAAAATCGGTCCAACCATTTTGGAAATAGCCATGCGGACGAAACCGCGGACAAATAAAATAGAATATGTCAACCGCTATAATTTCGGCTATCTGGCAGTAAAAAATAAAATTCCCGTTAAAATAGGGCCAGCCGTTTTGGAGATTACCCGCAACAAACAAACAAACAGAGAAAATATACTAATATAAAAATATAGACAAACTTTTAAAGAAAAATTTTTTTTGGTCATTTGTAGAGTCATATCCATTCATCAAAAAGTTGTTATTTTAATTGTACATACACAAATTTTATTTTTATAATACGTAATAGAGAACAAATAAAAAATTAGAAATAAAAGTAGTATAAACTTTTTCCATAGGAAAACAAAATAAACTTCGAAAATGTTTGCGATAGAAACTTACCACGTTACCATGGCAACGTATATAATACTAACGCTAACGAAATCTTTATTTGAACAATTTTGTTTTATGATTATGAAGACTAAAAAAATAATAATGATGGTTAAAATAATGTACGACATATTATATAGAAGATTTGGCGCTTATGCCTTTATTGTAACTTAGACATGGAATAAAATTGATTAAAGGATATATAAGAAATACCTATATTGACAACTTCAGAATTGGCAGTATGGATTAATTCCTTCGCCTGTCCTATTGAACGAATATTATTACTACAACTAACGAAATCTCTCAAAGGAAAAAAGTGCCCGATTTTGAAACGTTCTTCATTGGTGCTCTGCTTCTATTGGTCTTAGCGTGATGATATATAACCTAAAGCCTTACTCAATAAATAAGCTATCTAAAACCGAAGGATTTTCTTAAATCGGACTGGTAGTTCCTGAGATGGTAGTTCCTGAGATCATTGCGTTCAACCAAACAAACAAACAAACAAACTCTTCAGCTTTATATATTAATATAGATATATAATATATTTTTGTATTATACAATTCAAGATTTTAGTGGTGGTTTTTGCTGTTAATCTTACTACATAGTTCGAATTAATTGGTATCATACCTAGTAAATTTTTTTTTTAAATTTATTGCACTTTTAAATATGTAATACCTAAAATATAATACCTATATGATATACTTATTAAAAATAATAAAATCAATAAATCGTAGTGCAATTTCAACCTCAATTTTCAAATAATTACAATTGATGTAGTTAGTTCAAGCATAATCTGTGAGCACTAATAAAAATAGATAGAATTGGCTGAGAAACAGAGGAGGAATGGTTTTAATGGTGGTAGAGCCACGCTGAAACTATTACTGGTTTCAGCATGAATGGGTCGGCTCGTCCGGGGTAGTACCACCCTCTCATAGAAAACCCACGTGAAGTAACAGTGCTTGCATTGTTGCGTTTCGTTCGGTCTGTGAGAGCACCGGAGGCCCACCTCCCCTTCCCTCTCCTCTCTCCTCTCCCTCTCCCTCCCCTAACCCTTCCCCCCAAAGGGTGGCAACGCACTTGCAACTCCTCTGGTGTTGTTAGTGTTCATGGACAGTGGTGATCACTTAACATCAGGTGACCCACATGTTCGTTTGCCACCAATGACATAAAAAAAATAATTGAAAAAGCAAATGAAAATCCTACACGTTACTTATTTGCGCACTACTTAGCACAATCATTTATACTTCAACAAGAAGCTTATGCTGTAATGATTTAAAATTGCAGTACTTAAGTATTGTTCACGACGTAATTTAATTTACTTTCTATGTCACTAGCCCTGTATAGAAAATGACAGGACAATTATGATTTTATTGAGTTTTAAAATTCGCTTCTTTTTTTTATTTTATCTATATCATTTAAAAATTGAGTTTGAATCCAGTTTCTTAATTTTTTGTTAAACTTGGTGCATTAAATAAAATTATATCATAAAAACATGCCAACATTTGGCATATTTGTACCATCACTGTGTACGTCTCTGCAGCTATAGCATGGTTTTTTTTCTCTCGAACTGACTACGCTATTGACCTGGCAGGGTCTTCACAGCTTCACCGCACTACTAAGATACTAAGGTTGGCGCTTAAGGCACTCAACCGATTTGGGTTTTAGGTAACATACACAAGGGCGCACGCGCACCTCGGCTTGGGCTGTTACCTGGAAAAAGTCGCGTCTGACCTAGCTAACTATTCTAAGCTATTCATACATATATACATTTGTGAACCATACAATCGAAATTGCATGATTCACAAATGAATACGTGTATATCGGAATGAAACGAACTAAAACTATTCGATTCAGTTCGTTGAGGGAAAAAAACAAAACCCTCCCACCATGTGTATGTATGTGCACGTGTGTGAGAGAGATGATCTCATATGTGTGTTCAAGTGATGTAGGTGAGTCACTGTATCGCGATAATAATATCTCGAGGGCTCCGCGCGGGGGCGACCTAGGCTCGAGATATTACTGAGACCCGCGATGTGTGTGGGAGCTAAAGAGTATCCCTTCCCTCGCGGCGGCGTGAGCGTCGGTTACAAAAAGCGTGGGCGCAACACGCATTTAATAAGATGGAATTTAAATTTATTTAGCGGCGACGGCGCCGAAATCTAATAATAGACATAACAAAATTATTATTATTGAACGGTCGTTTTAGGGGAAGATAGATGTAAATACGCTATTTACTCTATCTTATATGAGTTATTTATTTTGAACGGCTGTCCGAGCGAGCCGTTGTAGTGTAGCCGCGATGGCTGGAAATCTGTGAATTGCCGTAACGAAACCTAGAAGAGGATTTCGGGCGGTTTCTTCGTACGCCGAGATCTCCGAGATCTCGTGGAAAATAAGTAATTGAGCTGCGTAGTCAATACTCGACAGGGAGAAGGAGTAGGCGGGGTGATCCTGTGAAGGATTAGCCGCCGGCGGTCTGGGAATGGGCTGGGACGCGGGCTTAGAAGCCCACGGGGCCTGAGGGGCCCGGCAGGGGCGGGCGCTATGGCATGGTGAAGCTAGGCTTTACTAGGCCAATAGCGTAGTCAGTTCGAAACTTCCGTCAACTCACTTGTTACTCAAACCATTTGTGTAAAATTCGATATGCAGTCTGCTGAGTAGTCCAATAAAAATTTAATTTGACTCATCGTCTTTGTTTTCTTGGTAAAATAACTATAGTGAAAAATGAGTAAAATAAATAATTACTTACTAATAGTATCGTCCATGTGATAGAATAGAATAAATGTATACATATATACTAGCGGACCCGGCAGACGTTGTCCTGACTTGATAATTAAAAAAATCCTAAAAGCCAACTACAGCGCCCCCTATCGGGTCCAAGTAAATCTGAACCATTATCGGATCCACTGTAACACGCACACAAAATTTTATCAAAATCGGTCCAGCCGTTTAGGAGGAGTTTAGTGACATACACACGTACAGTAGAAATTTATATATAAAGAAGATATATATATAAACATATGAGGCATATAAAATCAAAAACAGCTAAGTGCATAGAGACCAAATTTGCAGGAAACGAAAAAAATGTTTATCTATTCTCAGAGTTGGAGTTTTACTTATATTCAAAGTTTCAATTTTAGGGAGTGGCATAGGCTATTGATTTTGCCTGCCTATGGCCATCAGCTCTAAAAGAGAAGTTCAAGAAATTAAAAAATGCGATAATTCCTTAACTGTATTTTATTCTTACTTTACTTCTTATTTGATGACTTGGTTGTACTTAAATGTATTTGATCCCAAAATCAATTTTAAAACGAAAATTAAAAGGCTTTAGCTGTATTTTATTTCTTGTAGGAATTAAATGGTGATTTGCGACCAATAAGACTAGATGGCTCCATACTCAGTTCATCTCAGAACTTGTGGCACTTAGCTGTCTTTTTATATTTTATATGCCTCATATATAGAATAGCTAGATTCTACTTTAGTGGTAATCGCTTAGACAATCCTCGTCAATCTTTTGGCCGCTCCGAATATAGTCATAAGTTCGGGCTCACACGTAACAGTCAAAAATTTGATACAAAACAAAATTCATTTTTTTTAAAGGCTTAAGTCACAAAATGACCATTTTACCCTTATTAGAAGACATATATAATACAATCACTAGTTACCTTCCACTAAAAGAAACACTAGCTAGCTTGTACAGCATCTTGGCTTCATCTGACAAAGATGAAGCCAAATTGCCGTTACAGAGCCCAACACAACGTAAATCCTTGTCTACCGTTAGACAGTACTCTCTCCTTTCTATTTCATACGGACACGTTCCACAATCATATGATAGACATCTTCTCACTTTGGTACACTCAGTGCACAGAGATGATTGTATTCTATTCATTAAATTGGCGAATTTATTAAGCGGAATATGTCCGGAACGAAGTCTCAAAACGGTAACTATTTCAGCCCTTGGAAATCTAAAGTTGGCATTTATATGTCGTTAAGGTGTCTTGATGCAAAACACATATTAGTACCTAAATTCTGTGCAACTATATAATCAGAGCAGTCAAAAAGTTCGGCAAAGACTTTAAGTTGTATATATACCTACTATAATAGGTACTCATGAAATCGCACTAGAAAAAATTACATTGGGCATTGAATATTTTGTAAAGCCAGGGTTAGGTTCTGACAAATTTTGTTACTAACATTTTCAGGATTTTTAGGTCAAAAAAATACAGTACCAAACTTTTAAATACCATTTTTAATTGCTTTTTATTTCTTTTTTTATACATAGCTCTAAAATTACATTTAGGTGTTGGCTCATGAAAGTTACATATTAACGCGTAAACATATTGTCACCATAAAGAAACATAACGTCGTCCGTTATAAGTAATTTAGGTTCATATAACCACCACAATCTATCTCGGGCGTAGCATGACTTTATAACCGTTTATCGATGTTGCAGATATAGCTATGTGTAGTCTCAAGTCTTTATATGATTCTAACGATGTAATTTCGAACTCTCTCAACACTCGTACACATATCGTTTTCACCAAATTCGTTCCGAAGTATCTTCCTGAAAGTGAAAAATATGTTAAATTGAAATCTATAGTAATATTATAAAACTGGAGGGTTTGTTTGTTTGGTTGAACACAGTAATCTCAGGAACTAGTTTTTTTTATATCATAGGAGGCAAATGAACAGGTGGGTGATATCTAGTGGTCTTATTTGAAAAAATCTTTCAGTGTTCGATAGCTAATTTATCGAGGAAGGTTATAGGCTATATTCGATCATAATAATTCGGCTATAATCATGCGAAGATCAATAGGACCGAAGCACAAATGAAGAATGTTTCAAAATCGTTTTTTTTTCCTTTTGAGAACTTCCGCAGCGTTTTAGCGTTAGGTCAAAGTAACTATTTCAACGCGGACGAAGTCGCAATCAGAAGTTAATCTATAATAATATTATTTCCTAGATGAAGGTTTGTTATCAGACTCTAGTTGGAATTTGCCGCCAAGCTCGTACCTATGTATTTCTACAGACCCGCTTGATATACAATCGTGTTTCTAGACAAGTACGTGTTAACTTTCGCTCCAGTAACATCATTACTTGAAATCAGGTGATTAGAGCCAAGAGCTAGACTATTTAGTTTTTTCAGTTTAATAGTAGCAGTAATTCTCACTACAAAGACAATTATAAAATGCGATAGATTTATTTCGTGCCATAGTTGAAACATATCCGACTACAAATCACTGGAAATAAGTAGGTTTTTTAGATCCCTACTCGCTTTTATGAATATCACGTTGTGTTCGAGTTTACGTCATTGTACCTAACTACCTAATACGAAAGAATACGTGTTTCAAATGTTTATTTCGTTTACCTCATCTTGGTTTTCCTCAAGAAAATAAAACTGTCACGTTCGGTTGCCTTTGCAGCGTCACGAAACGAAGTCAAGAACAAGTTTTAATTTAGAGTTACCGTATTTTGAGAAACGAACTATTCTTGTGTTTAATAGTTTAGGCAGTCGTTTTGCACCGTGGCATCTCAGTATTTTTGCAAAGCTTATAATTTTTGACGTGATGACGTCTTATAGATCGATGAACGACGGCTGCACGCACGAAAAAGCATGACTCATTGTCACGTTCCTCCTGAGTCGAGCGTGCAAGCGAGAGCGCGGAACAAGCGATATAGCATCTATCTCTCTTCCATTCCATCGGCCGATCCGTCCGAGTAGTTATCACGTAAAATTATCGTTCAAACCAACTTTACAAATGTAGCTATCGAGTATGTCATCCACTTTGACAGACTGGCTGAAACTTTTGTATATATTGTAAAAAGAATGTCGTCCAAGCAAATGAACGATCGCGTCTGTATAAATACCTTTGGTCATATAAATAAACAGTCTATTTTACGCACTTCGAGTATTATTATTACGCTGTCCGTGTCCGTCTAGACCCTTATAGTAGTAAGCCCGAAGCTCCTACACAGACAACTTTTTTTTTTCAATTATAGATTTAGTAACGCATAGGATTGTGTCAAATTCCACTAAGAATAACATTATAACTCCTTTCATAATATTTTGTTAATTAAAATAAAATAAAATAAATGAATATTCTGAAATTAGAAACAAGTTGCAATATTTTTCTTAAGTATACTAAATGAATCAGAAATTATAATTTGGACTGCGTCAAAATCTAAAAATATCACTGATCATAGATGCTACATTATAGTTACCTAAACAATCCATAGGACCCAGACTAAAAGGTATGTAACAGTTTGGATGCCTTTGCTTCGTGTTATGTGGGTTAAAACGCTCAGGATCAAACTCCTCAGGATTCGTCCAAAACCGTGGATCACGATGAATATGATATATTGGTACTAATAATGAACATCCCGCCGGCAGAGTGCCTGAACCTGGTAATAAAAAAAATAAGTTAGCGTCTTTTGGTTCTAAAAGTCTAGAAGGATATAATGACTATAAAAAAACGGTAAATGATCCATCAGCAAAATAACTGACAAGAGTATATAACAAGAATTATTGTAACAAAGCAACAGCCTAATTAATTATTGAAATATAGCCGTTAATGCTATCAGTAGTTATTTATTGGATAAACGCAATAGACCTGTTTTTAGAGCGTTTAATTTGATATAAAACTATGACTTGATTTTGGTAGTAGCTCTATTTCTTTCAAAGAAAAAAAAAACATAATGCAAAAAAGGCAAAAAACCATATTATTTAAATGGGAGATGTATTATGATTTACGCACGGGTTATTACGAATATTAAGGGCTTATTTGCGTCTGATATTTATTTTTAGGGTATAAACTGAAAATTTAGGGGGCGTTTGCGAAATAACGGTTATCCTAATAAACATATTATTATCAATTACTATATATTTCCTATTGGGTTTATAAAATCCACGATAAAATTCTAATGAAAAAAGAATTTTCTGAATTGATTTATAAAATTGGAAATTCTGATACATAATAAATACTAATTAAAATTGCAATATTAACTTACTTATTGTAACGTCTTCATGAATAGACCTCTGGATTAAAGCTCCTATAGGGTACAAACGTATTACCTCCTTGAAGACCAACTCTAAATATGGCATGTTTTTTAAATCTTCATTAGACACCCATCTGTTTTCATCTCCAATAACTGTTCTTATTTCTTCATAAAGTTTTTTCTAAAAGAGTATTGATTTCATAGGAGGCTATTAAATAAGCAAAATTATTGATAGGTACATGTATTTTTTTTTTATTTCTCTTGGATTTGTCCGCACCGTTTTCTGATTTTTTTTTAACTGTATAATTAATCTTGTTAAAAATCGTTTTAAATGTGAGCAGCAATTTTTATTATTTTACTTAACTATTATGCATTGGATTTTTAATTGAGATTATTGCCTTTATGGCGGCTTCAAACTCATCTATTATAGTCATATTTAAATTATAATCCACAATGTCCTGAGCCGGAGCGTCCACGGCCATGGATGAACTTTATAATTGCGTCGTCAATCACGTCGGTATAATAGACACAGGTGTTGGTGTGTCTGGATAATGCTACTATACCAGATGACTGTTTAAAGGTTAACACTCTTCAATCGTGGGTAGTTCATTGCCACATTTAACATATAAAATAATAATATCAAAACAAATACTAATAAAAAACAAAGAGAATATTAGTTAAAGTTTGTTTTAAAACTTTTAAAAGTATGGAAACGATACTTTTAAACGTAAAAATCACACTCAGCTTCAATGAACAAAATTCAAGTGGCGCTTTTCAAGGTTAATCATTACGTAACTACTTATCGTGGGAATACCGCACTGTCAAACAAAGGGAAGCGGGGCGCGGGAAGATTCGTTTATACCAGTTACCAGTTCGTTTTTGCGTAAATCACCTGATGTTGAGTGTATATCAGTTTTGCGTATCTCGAGATAATGAGGTCAAATATGAAGCACCTATTTTTTAATTCATAAGTAAAAGGAAGTAATGAGTAATCTGTGAGACTTTGCAACTATATAACCAGCCATGCTGTATAGCGTGTAAAAAAGCTGTCTTGGATTTACATCCTTCTGCCCTTTATTTGCAGGATCACCACCGATTTGAAGGTCAATCTCTGGGATACAGGGACTGATAGGACGCGTGATCCTTCCCTTGCTCCGTAACCCTTGTTTATTCGAGGGTAGGTAGGTAGGGGAGGCACATGTATTATGAATAATTAAATGTATTGGCTTTACTTACCTGGCATTTTGGATAATATGCCATCATTAATAATAAGAAACTTGTTATTTTTGCTGCTGCCTCTTGAGCCTGAAATAATTTTTTTCTTAGTTAATCGTTTATGTAGTTTTATTCAAATTAGTATTCATCCAGTATTCGTCCAGTGGTCGAAATTGAACCATAGGGGTAAAAAGTTTTTGGGCCAGTGTTTAATATGATATTATTATTTGTATCTCTTTTTTTTGTAAATGTTAAAAATTATACTGACTATTGTACAAATATTGTATAGCTTGTAGACGTAAAGAGCGTGATATATGACAAATTGAGACTTCTAAATAAACGCTTGGAGTCGTCAATGGTATGGAAATAAACTATTATTTTATGACTTTAAAGATCGTCAATAGCTTCTAAACAAAAAAAGGAAATCGGTTGACACACACAAGAAGAAAGGCATTGCACTGTTTTACCTTCTATTATTTATTTATAAATAGATAATCAGGCGGCCAACCATCACGTATTCTGCGAGACCGTCCCGTAACGCTAAATATATTCAATTTTTACAATTAAAAGTAAAATAGTTCCATAAAACGGTGGAAGGGTCCTGCATGTCCCACATGACTATTTCCCAATTCTACGACATTACATGTGCTGGAGGTTCACAATACAGCATCCTTTAGCGTTGATGAATGCACTATGGACTCAGTGTAAGTTGAGAGCCAATATAATGCGTATGGTTAAATTTAATATGGGCAGTTCCATTTCAAAAGCCCTGAAGTGTTTAATAAATGTCAGTCTGGCGATAAATATGATTATCAAAAATAAATGATTGTAGTAACTTGCGTTTTTTGAAGGTGGTAGAACCACGCTGTAGCTATTACTAGTTTGAGCATGAATAGGTCGGATCGCCCGGGGTAGGACCACCCTCTCACAGAACACCGACGTGAAGTAACAGTCCTTGCATTGTTGCGTTTCTTTCGGTCAGTGAGAGCGCCGGAGGCCCACCTCCTGTTGTGTATAAAATTAAATAAAGTATATTAATTATTCGATTATATAATATAATTATTTTAGTGCGGATCATGTTCATACTTTTAGGTTAATTCCTGTCGTTGTTAATATAATTTTTTTTATTGTGATTTAAAAAGTTTCCTTGATTTGAAATATATACCATAAAAAATGATTCCTTTCTCATTTCCCTACGCCTCCCCCATACACAGGCTGGCAACGCACTTGCGACTCCCCTGGTATTGTTAGCGTCTATGGAAGGTGGTTATCACTTAACATCAGGTAACCCACATGTTCGTTTGGCTACTTTTGATATTAAAAAAATGTGCATTCCATTTTTCCTTGACCAATAAACTTCATATTTTGTATTCCACCAACGAATTCTCTAACCAACCACAAAATATCACGCATTCAAGTTTCGGAAAATTGGCCAGTTTTAGTAAATTAAGCGATTAAACACTAACCTATAATATCCTTTATGTTAGCTTATTTTGTTTATATGTTGTGTAAAATTAAGGAACTGTGGTAATATTTATATTGTTTTGTAAAAAATGAACCTCTGTTTACTTTATTTTATCAATGAATCTAGTCTTAAAAGAAAAAAAAACAAAATACTTAAAGAACGTGATCTTGTACTTACTGATGTGAATATAGTGAATGTCTCTCTTGTTAATTCATCATTATTGAACTCGCGTGATAAAATAAATCTATCTATTACACTTAATTTTGTATTTATTTTATCATCGTCCTCGGTGTTTACGAGATCTTCCTTTAATTGTTCTTCTAAAGTAGATAACTTGTCATTCGTATGTTTTATAATCATATCAGAAAACCTGTTCATTATTTTCGTGAAATACTTCTGCTCTTTATAAAAGCTTGTCATCCAAAAAATTGGGTCGATTTGTAGATACCATCTAGTCATTCTGGCGAAGACTATGTCGTAAAGCCTGGAATTTGTTTTATTATGTCTTTAAGACACCACATTAATGATTGTATTAACTTCTAAACGTATAAGTTTCACTTACCTTACATTTAGCTCAATAATTTCTTGGAGATGTGGGAGATTCATAGTTTGTTCTTTAGTAAGGCCCATCAGACTTTCTGTAAAGTAAATAGTAAATGCAGTGTACTGGTCAATAGTAGATGATTCTATGTATTGATGCTTATTGAATAGGAAAACTAATAAGTTTTCTTTGTTGTAGTAACACAGTATAGTTGTGACACTATACCTTTTTATTATTAACGTGGGGAAATCTCTAACGCATACGCCAACCACTCGGGGGAGAGAGTGGGTTATGTCCGATTCACACGAACTAAAACCACACGGTGCACCCACAACCACCGTAATGGGACGAAACGGGCAAATAGGATGACACGGGCTGTGGCACTATACCTGAGTTAAGTTCAATATAATCTAAACATGAAGAGTTTGGCAATCCATTGTCAGTCACTGATATCATTCAGTCTTGCCAGCCTTCAAGTTGATAACGAAGCACGGGAAACTAAGAGTTATTTTTTGGTCCTATCTATCTACTATTCTACATTAGCTTCACTGGGCTTTTTGGGCGTGTTTGAGGCGCTCAACCGTATGGCAGTGACCTCATGGGTAATGAAGTATTTAAAGGCAAAGTGTTAGTGTAAAAGTCTTATTATAACCATGTTCCTAGTAGTCGCGACCTGTCGGATACAGATCCTTAACACCCCATTGGGTTACTGAGTATACACCGGTTATTCCTAGAAAAGCAACAGGCCAAAGCATACAACTTTGATAGATATTTTTGGTTCACTTAATCCAGTCGGTTACAATTTTCTTGTCTTAAAATGAATCATACACGTGGGACTCCGGATTTAGAACTTAATGGTAGCATCCACCTGGTCTTGAATAAAAAGTTAGATAAATCATACATACTATGAAGCTGTGGGACGGTCTCTCGACCACTGTTTTCCCTTCTTCCTACAATATCGGATGCTTTTTTTTTTTTTTTCGAACTGA
>MU158878.1:693426-704580 GCA_015888305.1 Antheraea pernyi | reverse complement strand
ACATGTTTGTGTAACTGTATTCATGGGACCTCTGTTATTAACAGATATCAAAATGTATGCAATAAACATATTTCGTGTCTACATAAAAAAAAAACTTATTTATTATGTATTTACGTAATTCGAGATAGAACTTTCTAGAAAAACGATCGATGAGGTTACTATTGAAAATTCAATATATGCAAGGAACAGATTTCGTGTTCACGTAATAACCATTTTTTATGTTTTTACGTAATTCAAGAAAGAACTTCATAGAAGAACAAACAAGTGTTCGAGAAAATTACTAATGAAAAACAAAATTCGACCGCATGACAGCCATTTTTGTAGGGTTTCATCAATCTATGCTTGTATTATAAAAGTCAAGAGATTGGTTTTTTGTTTGTTTGTAAATTATTATTTTGAATTTTATTGCTGAACTAGCTGTGTCCGCGACTTCGTCCACGTGGAACCTGATGTACAAAACAATGACTAATAAACTGAACGTTATTAGTCCAATTGTTTATCTACTTTTCTCTCATACTTAAGTCGCCATTAAAATTACAATAACTTTTGATAGAGTGAACCAATTTTAATAAAATTAAGAATAAATGTTACTTGAGGATATGCTTTATGATTTACTTTAGCAGTGATGCGTGTTCATACAAACAGACAGACAGTTCTAAAAATGATTGAAATATATTCTATTACTTATTCCTAGGCACCTGCATCATTTTTTTTTTTACGAAAATCGATAATCTACTGACACTTTCGATGTACATTCTTATTATATGTATAGATGTATAGATTGTTCATAATCTTTGATTTAGTTTTATTTTTAAAATCTGTATAAATCGTTGTGTAATACTTTATTACAAATGTGAATGAAAAAATAATCCCCAATCTGAATTTAAATTTCGTCAGTTTTTAGAAGCTCATAATTTGAGCAACAATTAATGTTCATATAAAAAGTACGTTTATATTTTATACCTACTGGAATTATTATGCTTAATATGAAATAATTTCAAAACTTCACTGTTTTTCACTGACCGCTTCACGTAATATAAAACCCAGGGAAAATTTAACACCAATTAATCCATGGGACAAATCTATCGTATATTATATTAGTTTTGGAAAATAGATTTATTTACTTAAATTCCGGTCACATACACTAACTATTACAGTACAATGCATAATATTAGAATTATTATTTATGCAATGTCTGCTGGCATTCTACATTCCGTTTCTCTGACATATACATAAATTTCAATTTTAAGTCACTGTAAACATTTATTATAAATATTTGGCCTGATATAGGTTACAAGCATTATATTTTATTGACGAAACCTGTCAATATCACAGACTGACCATAATTTTTATATTGGTGGCAGCGACAAAGTCAAATATCATTATTATGTAATATTTGTTCTACGGACAGATATAGGTATAGATACGATATTCTAATTAGATTTACAGGAGAACTATAGTTCCGCGATTGACTTATATGTATATGGTAATCTACACTACTATATTAAAAACATAAAGTCTGTGAGTTCGGGTGTGTGTTTGTAGGGGGTTGTCTCTGATACTACTGATCCAGTTCTAGTAATTCTGATTTACAATAAAGTTATTATTAATAACTTATAGGGACTGATTTTAATTATCAATTATTTGTTTATGGTGGTTGAGTATCACGGGAATCTAAAAAAACAGTGTTCTTGAGTTATATAATTCCGGTGTAAATTGTTAATTGTTTGAAATTATTTTTATGGTATTTACATGTAATGTATACAGTTTGATAAAGCCTATTTACGTTATTTTTTTGTACGGAAACTAAAACCAATAATTACCCAAATGATTAAGTCAACGTATATTTAAGAAACGCGTTCCAACGTAACCATTAGTATTTGTTAACCAAGGAAAGAAGAAGTATTCATTCGCGATGGCAGTATCAAAAGTAAGTTATTAATAATTGATACGAAAATTACACGATTCTTATTAGATATTTGAATTAAATAAATGTGCTATAAACTATACTAATACTAATATACTAATAATATAATATATAATAATAAGAGGTAAAGTTTGTGCCGATGTAGGGGGTAATCTCAGGAACTAATGGTCCGATTTGAAAAATGATTTTAGTGTTATATAGCTCATCGAGGAAGGTTATATGCCATATCATCATGCTAAGACCAATAGGAGCGGAGCAGCAAAGAATAATGTTTCAAAATCGGGTGTTTTTTCCTCTTGAGTGTTTCCGCTGCGTGTTTCCACGCGAACGAAGTCGCGGGCAGAGGCTTGTAATATTTATAAAGAGGTAAAGTTTGTGAGTTTGTAAGGTTATACGGGGTACTATCTGGATCAACTAAATCGATTTTCAAAATTATTATTATTTGTGAGTGTCATAGGCTATATATTAATCCGAAAAAAGAAAAGACTTTTTTTGTGGTAGTCGAATTAGGAAAGTAAGTTCCGGTTCCAGAGGGGTTTCCTTCCAGGAATGATCCGGTTGTGGAATTCGCTTCCTGCAAGTTTTTCCTAGGGAAAAAGTATGGAGTGCTTCAAGGGGAAATAAATAGGTTATTTAAGGGTCGGCAACGCGCATGTAACACTTCTGATGTAACAAGCGTCCATAGACTGCGGTGACCGCTTTACATCAGGCGCCCCGAATGCTTGTTTGCTACCGTCGTGGTATAAAAAAAAAGTAAGTCGGAGAATAATAAACGGTCGAACAAAAACGTTTCTTACTAACGCTGCCTGAACGATGGGAGATATATGATTGATTTGTAGAGAAAAGTTGTAGAGCTAGATAAAGTAAAAATGTTTACCGCCCAACGAAGTGGGCATGGGTCAGCTAGTTTTCATATATTTGGAAATAAGTTGTACAAATCATAAAATATGGGCCACAGTTTTCATTAGTGGGTTTAAATAGATTCGCACATTATATTGGAATCACCAAGCATCCTTAATCTATACTATCACTACACTAGCACCATCTATGAAACTTTTTGCAACAATATTTCGAGTGTTTTTATATACATATACAAATAAATAGAACGGTAGAGGACTGCCGTGCTCGCATCACTCAAAAGTATCAAAAACAACTAGACAAATTTTGATTGATTTTGTGTTATTTCTTAGACACGTAACGCTTATCTAAAAAAGATTATGATAGCTTCATTTAATAGAATGTTGTTGAAGGTTTTTTTTTATTGACTACGTTATTGACCTAACAAGCTCTTAACAACTTCACCGGACTACAATGTTGTTGAAGTTTTATCATTTTCACAAGCACTACGCGTATAGCGATGTGTGTTATCTTACCGTGAAGATGTGGGACAAACCGTGTGATGCTCATGTTTTTTTCTGTTTACATAAGGCACATTGTTGAGATGATACAACGCAGACGAAGTCACGTGTATCACCTTGTTTTATTATAACTACTAGCGGGCCCGACTGAGGTTCTCTGACTTGATAATAAAAGAAGCCTAAAATTCAACCGCAATGCTAACTACCGGGTCCAATTGTAAATCTAGACCATTCTCGAATCCACCTGAACACTCAAAAAAAATCATGAAATCTGTATAGCCGTTTAGGAAGAGTTCATTCACGCGGACAGCACAACTATGTACGAGTATATAAAGCATTGACATATAAAAACCAAAGACACAGCCTCGAATAATAGTAGCGCTCAAAACCGGCCGCAATAACTCCCCAATATACATACGTGGTTATAGTTATGCGATAAACTTATGATTTTGCAAATTCAACCTTTACCGAATGATTTAAAGTTGTTTTTACAAGGACACAAGCGACGCGAGACTATTTGAAATGACTGCATAATCCAAAATTATGCACTCATTTTTGTATGCCGGCTGTGAGACGTTAAGTGTGCATCTTGGGTTTTTTTATATATCAATGATATAAAGATGTAATTTTAATTTAACAATACAAAATATATTTTAAATATGACAGTCTTGTCGGTATTTTTACAACTTCATACGAACAAACGTTAAAATACAATGTTTCCAATAATAATTCATTTTAATTAACAATTATTATAATGTATTGTTTCAGATCATACTGACGATGGCTGTTGTAGCTGTATTGTTGTCGGTGGCTCTTGCTCAGTATGGTGGCATTGGTGGAGGATATGGGGGATATGGCGGATATGGCGGCTATGGAAGTGGCCAAGGTTACGGTATTGGCTTTGGACAAAATCGCAGAAACGGCTACAGTAATTTTGGAGTCGGTTATGGCAATGGATATGGTGGCTACCCTGGCGGATACGGTTACCAACGATACGGGTATTAGGGGCGTTAATAATAATTATAACAAAATAACGTATGAAAATAACGACACACCGCAAAAAAGTTGACATGTCTTTTTGTAAGGAATATTAAACTATTTTACTACACGCAGTAAACACTTTGTTTTATTAGCATGTACCAATATACCATTACCCTATAATTTCCTAATGGGAATGTGATAAATATAAAAAAAAGTGTCACATGTTATTAGTAAAATGAGTAAAAATGAAAAATTTCTCGGCAATGGCGATGTAATCCATTATAGTAAACTAGTGAAGGTTATCTCTGCAGCTGCTGAAACACGCCTATAGTTGCTAGGTGACAACTTTTCAACTCGAGGGCAGTGGCTACCCATGAGGCTTAAAAGAGTCCTACCACCGTGTAATGGTTCCATCACAATAACTTCTTTTAGCGAAATCTTCCTCTCAATCACCTCCATCATTGGATGATACTTCCATCTTTCGGCAGGTGGAAGTGCAAAGTAACGTTTTCCTTTACTGAAAGCTTCATCTCATGCACCTACGTTATTTGATGGAAGGAGGCGTTACTTTGTGGAAATCAATCATGAAATATTATAGTGGACGTTATTTTGTACTTCCGTCTTTCCGATGGTGGAAGTGCAAAGTAACGTCCAATATAATATTCACCTACGTCAATCAACACAGTGTCCGAATACAATATTCATTGGGTCCTCATCACTTTAAATTGGTTTATTATAAAAAGGTTTGAGAATCATGTTGTTTAACCGAAAACTAGATATATGATAATATACATAATCGTTTATATATATTATGTATATTTATACAAAACGTAATCTACAATTTTCATTAGTCTTTTTAACGTGCTCATAGTAAGAGAATATGGCAGGAACAAAAGTAAGTTATTTTGAAATTGGTGCTGTTTTCTGTTACTAGATTGAATTCATTATTTTATTTGATATGTTTCTTTATTTATTCTACAGTTTTACACCTATCGAGTCTATTATTAAATATTCTACGTGAACTATGGAATCACTAAATATTATAAAACAAAGTCCTATGTCACGTCTGTCTGTCTGTTCGTGATAAACTCGAAAACTACTGAACGGATTTTTACGCGGTTTTCGCCGGTAGATAAAGTGATTCATAAGGAAGGTTTAAGTATATCATTTGTTAAGTTTTTTTTATTATCAAAGCGGGAGAACATCCGTCGGGCTCACTAGTTTCTTATAATTTAATTATTAATGTCGAAGTTAGCTCATATTTCGCATTATTCATTTATAATTACATTCTTTTTTTATAATTTTATTCTTTAAGATAATACACATACAATTTAAATATTTTAATTATAATTTAAATAGAATTTGATGTACATAGTAATTATAAAAAAAAATAGTTATCTCTACGTCATATTTCTTTAATTACTTGCTCTTAAGTGCTCAGAGTCCACGTCCGTGTAGCCGGATGTAAATTTAATATTAATAATAAGTTAACAAAATTTTTAAAACGCTAATAATAGTGTTTTATAATGTCAGCGATTAGGACTAGAAACCGTTCCGAGCATTTTAAAGCATGTCGGTCCTCCAGTATCCAAGAGAAAGGAAAACGACGATTATAAATTTTTAATCGTATATTCCAATTTTAACTATTTGTTACCTAATCAATGGATTCCAACAAAGTGTATATCTCTCGAATACTTTATCATTAACGATGTCGCTATCTAAATTCATCAACGCATCTTATTCTTATCTCACCAGCCCATCGCGGAATCGGGCATTCGCCAGATATGTCCATAGGACCTACCCGGGCCTACCTAATATTCTTTTCTATTGCTCAATCGATTTATATAAGGGATTTTGTTAGATTCCGCCCAACCGTTTTAGAGTGATTAAAAGGCCAATATTTAAAGTACACTTACATAAATTAATATTTAAATGTATTTTGTGACCTTCTAATTGGCGTCTTTGTATAATTTTATGACAGTCATTTTTTTTTTTTATGTTATAGGTGGCAACGAATAGGTGGGTCACCTGCTGTTAAGTGATCACCACCATCCATACACACTAACAACCCCAGAGGAGTCGCAAGTGCGTTGCCATCTTTCGGAGGGAAGGGTTAGGGGAGGGAAAGGGAGAGGAGAGAGGAGAGGGGAGGGGAGATGGATCTCCGGCGCTCTCACTGACCGAACGAAACGCAACAATGCAAGCACTGTTACTTCACGTCAGTTTTCTAATGAGAGGGTGGTACTACCCCGGGCGAGCCGACCCATTCATGCTGAAACCAATAATAGTTTCAGCGTAGTCATGATTAATATAGAACTGATTTATGTTTCTATTAAGAAAAGGAAGGAAAGGAAAACATAACGTTAATAAAATAATATATTTCCGCTGATTGACATACGGTTTGGAGTCTTGGAGTATGTAGTGGCTTTATCGCATAATAATCTATATTTATATATGTATTTAAAATACTTCCAAGGCTTAATCATGTCAAAACTAAACCAAAGCGATTTATTTCATAGATAGTTCTATACTAATTATTTATTAAGTTCCACTGAATCCCTTGGTATTTTTTTGTAATGCTCAAAGAAGCGGATGGGAGTCAGCTAGTTTCATTATAATTTATTTTTAATTAGTGGAACCGGAAGACGCTGACCCGCCCTGATTATTAAAAAAAATCCGTGACAAATTATATACCAAAACCTTCCTCATTAATCATTTTATGTACTGGTGAAAACCGCCTGGAAATCCGTTCAGTAGTTTTTGAGTTTATCGCAAACCGACAGACAGACGCGGTAGGGGACTTTGTTTTATACTATGTAATGAAGTTTGGGGTGACATCAGGTTAATGTCAGAATTAATTTATATTATACATATTTGTAGATGTCGCTGGCTACCATCATCTTAGCAATGGTGCTAACAGTTGTTGCTGCCCATCACGGTGGATACAACGGTGGATTTGACTACGGTGTAGGACAAGGAGGCTTTGGATATGACTATGGATCCCAATATGGCCACAGACACGGTCATCACGGGTATAATGGATACAATGGATACGATGGATACAATAACTATGGAAATGGTTACTTCAATGGATACAGTGGATACGGTGGATACCCCAACTATGGCTACGAACAAGGATTTGTATACAGACGTTAATAAAAATACGTTATAACAATGTGGATTTGATTTAATTAAACAATAATAAAATATACAGTACACAATTTTGATTTATTTAGAATTATCTACCTTAATTTCAATAATTGATTTGATTTGAAAATTTACGGTTTTAAAGGGTTTACGTTTTTTTCTTCAATTTTTAGCATGATTTGAATGAATGTAAATAGATGTGACTGCCTGAATCTTGCGAGAAATAAGTATTTAATTTTAGTTTGAAAGTAGACGAACTACTACAATGAAGGACTGAAGCATCCTCGAGTAGTTTTAAAATGGATGATTTTAAAACAGGACAATCCTTGAGAATCGATAATACCCTTAGTCCCAAGTTCAAGTTCCCAGCATATATTCCCAGTTAAAACCTTAGTTTATAACGATAACACGTTCACGATATTAGAAGAAAAGCCTGTCAATTCTTACAAACAGTTGTCAGTTATTCGTAGATTCTTATGGTCAATAGATACCTATCTGGTCATCCTTGACCCTCCTGATGTTGGGATTTATATAACACTATTGATCATGTTATGCATATTTTATTACTAGGTGCTCCACCGCGTCCACTGGTGAGAAATTGTTCGACCTTGAGCAGTTTAGATAGTAAATTGCCCCAAAAGAAACGATCTTTATTCCGACTTTATTAGACTTATTTCTATTATTAACGTTCATAAAAAATAATTGACTTTACGAGAAAAATTGAGAACTAACAGATAGAGATGCATTTATTTATAAAGGCAGATATCGAGAAGACAAAGTAAAATACTTAATAACGAGAATATACGTCCTTAAAACAATACATCAGGATTTTATTACATTTATTTGGTCAAGTTTTGCCTTTTAATTTTTACCTTAAACCGGAGAACATTTATTGTGAACACAAAAGCATTTATCTATGTTGCTCGAGAAGCTACCAATTGACTTAAACCATAACGGGCATTAGCAAAAAATTGTGAAACTAGTTTTAAGAAAATATTACTAAAATGCAACACCAATTTGGACTTTGGAAATATTGAGTTTTCCTCCACTGCGGCTTCATCGACAGGTACTGGTGGTGTTTCGCTTGGTGCGGGCGGAATTTCTTTCTCTACTACAACTGTAGAAGCTGGAGAAGGTTCGAGAGGCCGATGTACTGAATTTAAATAATCATATGTTAACGGAGCTAGAGATATATCAGTGTGAAGACCCGGTGCCAATGGCTTAATTTCTATAGGTTTTGGAGTAGTCATGAATATAAAAGTGGGTGGTAGAGGATATTTTTTTGGGTACATCCCTTTGAATACTGTCCCGTAATTATTTTCTGGGATTAGTGGAGTCTCAGGAGTTTCAACAACAGGTGACGGTGGACGCGGAGTCATTTGCAAATATGGCGTAGCTACATGACCTGGTGGGAGTACTGTCACCGATGTTATTCCATCTGGATTTTTCTTTACACTATTCAAGTCCCTCTTCGCAATTGTCCGTCTGACACCAAATACTCCGAACGGTGACCATCTTTCTCTGATGTAAGATATAGGTTTCCGTTCCATTGGTATAAACGAGAAATCGAAGGCTCTTTTAAAGCTTATTCCTTTAAAGATCGGTGTTGATATCACGTCATCGAATAATCGAATCGTGATAAATAGCATGAGTATCTGAGAACAAAACACTTTATATTAGGTCTAACGATATAACAAATATATTTCTTAATAATAAAATTAGTAAAACTTAATATTACGATTCCACCATGTTTTATGTCTGTGACTTGTCCAAACAAAACAAAATGACTACACTCTGCCTGATGGCAAATATAGTGGTAATCCAAAGATAACCGCGACTACCGATATGTTAATATTGGCAGTCTCCACTCTCATGCCGGCCTGCACACCTCTCCGGAAATGGATATACACTGGCTAATCCCATAACATCATTATCTTCTTGTCCTTATACTACCTATGTAGGGTCAGCATGTTGTCTTGCTTCCACTCTCCTCTATCAGAGGTCATCTCAATATTCACACCTTTTATACACACATATAATTTTTCACGTAATTCATTTAAAAAATAAATAAACCAATATTAATACATTCGGTCGACGATAATAAAATGTGGAGACTCTATTTAGTAATACGATTAATTAGCAATAAAAATTAATTTATAGTCGCGATCCAATACACAATTAGCACATTACAATCACTTTTAGAGATATATTTTTGTATTAGTTATGATGAATACTTGATTTTTTTTTATTTAACGCAAAAATATTATTATAATATAGAATAAAAATTACCGAAGTAAGTCTCGTCATTCTGCTAACAGCGTTACAGATTAAGTCAATAGAAAACCATAATAACCACTATAAATAATCATTTCAGACAATATGATTAAAGATTCGATAATAACTTGGGTACGGTAATTAACTGACCTTATAAAGATTACACGCTATGACAATAAAAGTTTAAGGGTCCCATTGTTTTCTGTTTTCAATGGTAAACACAGGTATTATGTATTTCCCGGCCTTAATAACTCACCACAAGTACTTAATAGGCATTGAGAGATGTTTTTAAAAGGCATGTAAATTGTAATCATTGTTAATTACTAGGCGTCCGCCCTGATTTCGCACGGATGAATTAACTTCGTTATAATGAGACCAAATTATTCCTTTACAGGACGAACGTATATAAATACATAAAAATCCAATGTCCTGACGTTTGTCCACGATGAACTCTGAAATTACTTAACCGATCTTCATGAAAGTTGGCATTCATGTTTAATTCAGTCCAATTTGAGAGATAGGATAATTTATATTTCGATTTGTCTCATTATTCTCAATATTTTTTAATTACAAATTAGGTGATTTTTTTTTCGAACTGACTACGCTATTGACCTAGCAAGGTCTTAACAGCTTCACCGGACTACTAAGGCGAGCGCTTATGGCACTCAGCCGATTTTATTTGGGCAACTAGCTCAAGGGCACACGACACACCTCGGCATACATGCAATTTGCGACCTATCTTTTTTTTTAACGTGGTGAAATCTCTTATGGATACACCACCCTCTCGGGGGAGAGAGTGGGTTATGTCCGACTCGCACGGACCAAAACCCCACGGTGTACGTTTTCCGCTATAGTTGGGGCGGCACGAGATCTCTATAGACTTCATCGTGCCGCCCCAGCGGTTGGCCCAGCAGTAAAAGCGCCGCCGCCGGGCCCCATCCAGTTGGAAGACAGCCGTGTACACACCGGCCGTCTCCTGCGTCCACCGGACCTGTGCAATGGGAAGATGGGCCCCCCGACCCATCTTCCCTGGTCCGATTACAGAGGGAGGAGGCGGTCGAAGTGACGCCTCCTCCTGTCCGTCCTCCGTTGGCGGAGCCGGCCACTTTGAGGGTCCTGCTCACGGACCCTCTCCGCCGCCTCCTTCTGCGAGACGACCTCCGCGCAGAAGGAGGCCACAACATTCCACACATCCTCGCTACCGAGCATGGCCGCAACTACGCTCGGCAGCGAGAGATCTTGTCCCACCGCCGCAGCCAACGTGCGACGCTGCTCCTCCCACGCAGCACACTCAGATAGAGTGTGCTGCGCGGTGTCCGGGTCAACGCCGCACTGATGGCATACGGCAGTCGGCTCCCTGCGTGCTATCCGGTGCAGGTACCAACCGAAGCAACCGTGCCCGGTCAGCACCTGCACCAGACGGAACGTCAGGGAGCCCCATCCTCTATTACACCAATCCGGCAGGAC